>JBBMEG010068847.1:2232-13438 GCA_037832605.1 Cyclanthera cordifolia
ATCAAGATGGAAATAGAATAGTATAATCAACTTTGTACGGTCCATCAAAGGAGGATACAAATTAAACAACACTACACCATTCAGCCAACTACATGTGCTTTACTTTTCCCATTTTCCTATTCTTAAAATAAAAAAAAAAATCCAAAAATGTTAGTGAAAAAAACAGATGAATTATAATTTTGGTTGGCATGATGGTTTAAAAATATATAATTTAGTCTCTATATTTTGGAGAAATATAAAATTTTAGTTTCTATTGTTTGGAAAATAAAATTTAGTCTCTTTGGTTTTATAAAATCTAAAAAACAATATAAATTATTCATACATCGTACGAGAATTACGTTCTTAAATGTAACTTTTGATATATGAAAGATTTGTTCTTTTTCGATCAATTATTTACTCTCACTTTCATCATTAAACACATAAATAATTAACTTTTATGTATTTTATTCACCAGTAATTAGAAACGACATACACTATTTTTAGATTTTTTAAGAATTGAGGAACTAAATTCAAAATTTTCAAAATATAGGGACTAAATTGTAGATTTCTCCTAATCATAAGAATTAAAGTTTAGCTTTTTAAACTATAAAGACTAATTTCTAACTTTCTTGAAATTATAGGGACATAACTTACAATTTACTCAAAAAAATGTTATACAGATTTTTATGATCGAACCCGTGACCGTGGTGTTGATCTAGATTACACCCAAACAATGAAATTAACATGGCAACAACCCTTATGGGATAAAATGCATATTGGATGTGCTAGGAAGGAAAGAGAGATGTCTTTTACCGTTTGACCCACTAAATAACATTTCATCACTTATTAATTTAGTCTTTTTTTTTTTTGTCTCTTTTCTTTTTTTTTTTTTTGTCTCTTTTCTTTTTTTTTTTTTTTTGTCTCTCTGGTCCTGCCAAACATGTCCAAAATGATATATATATATATTATACAGTAAATTGTTTTTTGTTTTTAAGTTTGATTCATAACAGTTTCATTTTTTTTAATTTGTGATAAAAGAAAAATGGTCCATAAATATTTTAAAACAAAAAGCTACGCAATAAAGTATATATATTCTATGTCTACTAAAAATAGTTTGTCTTCTGAATGAAGCATACTAACTATCAGTTAGATAAAACATCATCTAATACTTTTGTACTTGTTTATTCTCTTCTAGATTCTCAAAATAATTGATCGAATTAAGTACATTTGGCCAATATTTTATTTTCTCTATGGCAACTTTACCAGTAAATTTATTACAAAAATTCAAGGGTAAATTTATGTAAAATGATATTGAAATTGTCAAAGCGAGCATAGCTCAGCTGACACTAGTGATGCATTATCATCTATTCAATCAATTGTTCGAGTCTCAAAAACAATGTTATTGGGTGTACACATGGTTGGTCACTCATATTTAAGTAGTGCGATATTTTGTTTTCAACAGCGTCGTTCTAGTCATCTTTATTTTCGTTTTCATGTGGATGATGTCATTTCTGAGTGATGAATCATCTGCAGATTCTTAGAGCTCAAAGTTTGAAGTATTGGGTGATGTGCACTTCTTTCTCTCTGCTTGAAGGTAAGTAGCTTGGATACAATTCCTTGTACATTCTTATTTGTTAGATGAATGTTTAGGAAATTAGTTTGTATCGTTTGTTGTGTTTTAATCTTATAGAGTGTTGTGTGGGTTGTTAGTAGTGTTTTATTGTCTTTTAGAGTGATGTATGAATTATTTGTGATGTTTTACTTATTTGAGAGTGCGGTGTGAGTTTTTAATTGTGTTTTACTCCTTTAAAAGTGTAAGGTGAGTTGTTAGTTGTACCTCACTCTTGGTAAGAGTGAAGTGAGTTATTAACGGTGTTTCACTCATTTGAGAATGCAATGTCAGTTGATAGCGGTAATTCACTACGTTGAGAGTGTAGGTGAATGGATAGCATGTTTCACTCATTTGAGGGTGCAGTGTGAATTGTAATCAGAGCTTCACTCTTTTGAGCTAGTAGTGTGAGGTTCTAGCGGTGTTTCACTTCTTTGAAAGTGTAGTGTGAGTTACTAGCGATATTCCATTTATTTAAGAGTGCAATGTGTGTTTCTAGCAATTTTTCATTCATTTGATAGTGTAGTGTGAGTTGCTAGCGTGTTTCACTTCTTTTATAGTTTAGAGTGAGTTGTAGTCGTATTTCACTCCTTTGCAAGTGTAAGGAGAGTTTATAGTCATGTTTCACTCGTGTGAGAGTACATGGTGAGTTTCTATTTATGCTTCACTCCTTTAAAAATGCAGATCGAGTTTTTAGATGTATTTCATTCATTAGAGAGTGTGAGGTGATTTGCAAGTTGTGTATCACTCATTTGTCTTTCTCATTTCATGCTTAAAGGAGCTAAAATTGACGATGATATCTATATGGGAGCATGTAACTTAAGTTTTGGTTTTGTTAAGGCAGCCCGACATATAGGTAGTAACCTTGGTTTAGGCTTGTTTCAAGTAGTCTTTTCAGAAAAATATATGAGTGAAGTTGCAAAACACTGAAAGTCTACGAAAATCTTCTTTGCCCCTATCCAAAAAGAGTAATGCTTGGGTAATTGTTTGCAACTACTCAGAGATGTTTACTCCTAAAGTGGTTTAAAAAGTGCCACATTGTTTTTTTTCTTTTAATTATTTTTAAATAATCAAGTAATTTAAGTATTTTAAATGATGTGGCAATTTTTAAACAACATATAATTTATGAAGTATTTTTGAATACTTGCTTGCCAAATTATAGGTAGCTGCAAGCCGATATATAGGAAGATTTCAGCATCTTGGAAGCTCCGTTCATCACAATTGTTGATGTCGAAAATGGTAAACAGATATAAACGGTATAATTTTTTTATCGAAGACGAGGAACCTGCAAAATGAAAAAAACTTTAGGCACACCGCTGTGGTGTGAGCCACACGGCCTCTGATGCCTAAGTCACTTAGAGCTTAATGAGAGTAATTTAGAGTACTTCGAGACTTAGAACAGCTTACCAGGATTGTTAGCGCAATTCAACTTGGATATGAATGGAGAAATGATCTGACTTCTTATACCAGTCGTTCTTGTAACCGTTGCTGCTCACTTAATGGTGGGTTAATGGTCAACCGTTAGAAACGTCCGCCATTAAGTTGGGAATTAATACCGGTGTAACTCCTGACCGATACCCTTTAAGGTGTAACGACCTTGCCTTGGAAGTTACTTGGACTCTATCAACTTTTGCATGTCCTCACCTCCACGGCCAACCCCTTGGGGTGTGGCCTTCTCGGCGTAACCCAAGGATGCCATACCCAACAGGTGCAACGTTCCCAAGTGTTTCTTGGACTTGGTTAACTCATCAAGAATACAGTCCTAACCTCCACGGTTGACCCTCTTGGGGTTGGCCCACTCGACCGATCTCTTTAGAGGTCGGTTTTGGTCTCGGTCAACCGTTCCGGGTCTTCACCTCCATGGCTCGCCCTTAAAGGGGGATCATAGGCCTCTTGGCATAACTTCTAGCCGTTATCAACAGACCTAGTCGTCACTTTGGACACGGATGACTCCTAAGGGAGAGTCCTAACCTCCATGGACCATCCTTAAGGGATCTAGGCATACTCGTTGTAACTTTTGACCACTACTACCTTACGATACAATGGTCCTACAAGTTACTTAGACTTGGTCGAATTGTCTATTGGAGAGTCCTAACCTCTATGGCCAGCCTTGTGGGTTTTCGCCTACTCGACCAACCTTCTTAGAGGTTGGCTTTGGTCTGGGTCAACCCTTACTGATCCTCACCTCCACGATTCGCCCCTAAAAGGGGTCCTAGCCCTCTCAACGAAACTCCTAGCCGTTATTAGTGGATCCAGTCATCACTTGGACTCAATCGACTCCTAGGGGAGAGTCCTGACCTCCACGGTCAACTTTTGGGGGGTCAAACCTACTTTGGTCGGCCATAAAATGGCCGGATTGGTCTTGACTGACCCTTAGGGGGATTTCGGCAGCCATAGGCGACCCGTGAGAGTCTCAGCCTCCTTAAGCCGACCCTCTGGGCGTCCTAGCCTACCTTGGTCGACCCTCGAAGGGGCTAGATTAGCCTGGGCTGACTCTTAGAGGAGCCAGAATGGACTTGGTCAACCTTCGGCGGTCAAGACCTCCATGGTCGACCACTTGGAGGTCAAGGCGTACTTTGGCCAACCCCGGAGGGATGAAATGGGTTTGGGCGACCCCTGAAGGGTTAAGACCTCTTTTGGCTGACCCTAAGAGGGCTCGGGATGGTCTTCGCAAACCCTCGAAGGTCAAGGCCTCTTGGGCCGACCCCTTGGGAGTCAAGGCCTCCCTGGTCGACCCCCTAGAGGTCAAGGCCTCCTTTGGCCAACCATGAGAGTGCCGAAATGAGTTTGGCCGACCCTCGAAGGTCAAGGCCTCTCTAGACGACCCTTTGGAGGTCAAGACCTCCTTTGGCCAAAAATAAGACACCAACATAAAACCATGTCTTACAAAATAATAATAATAACCTAAAACACATGCAATTAAAGTCTGAAATGTGTTCAAATATATTTCAAAAAGTTCCTTGTCAAATACAATCACGTTAAGTGTGAATATATTTCCAATGGTAAAGTGTAAACACATTTCCCATGCATATATGTGCTTCATAATTCTTGTATATGTGTAAGAATTTGATTTTCCTACCATATTCAAATAACCAAAATCTTAAGAAGTGCTATTATCACAATCTACAAGCTTTATCTCAAGTATTAACATAAATTATTTTGAATGTCCCTCTTTTTTTTTTCCTTTGCAAGAAACACGAGCTCATATTGGCAAACTTACCATATGACATGGTTGGATGCACAAAGCCAAAACAAAGCACATCGAGATCGATAAATGCTTCAAGACATGCAACAGTCTCGCGTTGCTTACTTCCTTAGGCTGCAATGCATCTACACACACTAAAGGCCGCCATTAACAAACATTTCACATCATCAGGAAACCTATACACGAATTTATCCTTGAAATCCTCATCAGAATGCTTCAATATATCCATTAAATTTGGGTTCTTCATCGATCGCCTCTTTGAATCCACGGTGTGTTTGTTTTTAGTAGAAAAGAGCGGAGTGGAAAGAAGTGGAGAGGTAAATGATAATTGAATACTTGTTTGGAGACTAATGTTAGTAATGGTTAGATAATTAGTTACTTGTTTGAAAATTGGTGTTAATAATGGTTGAGTGATATATTTGATATGAAATTGATGAAGTAGTTGTTGGGTTTTTGGCAAATTATTAGAAGGAAATGATCCCACATCGGAAAAATGCTAAAAAGTGGTGTTCTCCAAACACTCTAAATTAAAGAAGCATGAGGCCTTGGATTCAAGACATCCGAGTTAGAAGAACTTTAAGCTTGGTGTATTGACTCTGAAATACCTTTTATATTCTCTTGTAGAGAGTGGGGCAAATGGTGTGAGTAGTATAAGGTTAGAAAAGAATTATGTGTAATTGTAGCAAGAGAATTATGTGTGATTGTAGCAATTTTTCACATACTTGAAGTTCTTTTTTACCATGATTTTTTCTCCGGTTTAAAAGTTTTTTCACATAAACTCTTTTGTTATATATTGTTATTTTTCTTTTCAGTTTCTCAATTATAATTTTGCTTATTGATGTGGTAATTTGGGAAGGTTTATTCCAACAGTAGTTTGATAGAGGATTTAATAACTGGTTAAAAGTGAATGCTTATTATCAAAAATACAAACGAGTGATATTTTAGGAGTAGTAATGTACCACTACTTTTCTACCAAAAACAAACATCGTTAACTGTAGAACTCTATACCAGGGGAGCACCCTCGATCCCTTCCATACTGTTCATCAAACAAGAAGGTCTACAAACAATATTTGATCTAATAACTTTTGCCTCATTCAAGAAGAATTCTAGATTAAGTTTACTTATGGAGGTTCCCATCAAAATAGAAGCAGAAGTAAACATTTCCACACATTATTTCTCAGTTATTCCAAAGCTGCAAATCAGCTCCACTTTTTTCTTAAGTTAACATTAGTTACACCACAGACAGCTCAAGTCCATAAGCAAACATTTTAGTATTTGTAGAAAAAGGACTAATTGTTAAAACGAGTTGATTTTCAAAATGGGGATTTCTTTTCAAATGTTGTCCAAATGGTTCTATTTTTTATTGTCTTCCTACCTAAGCCATGACTATACTAAAGACACCCCAATCAAAACCTTCAGTATAAACATCCATTAATATCTTATTTTGTGTGGTTATGATTAATCAAAACTAATTACCCTCCCCGTAAACTTTACCGGGTTTTTTTCGTGCAGATCCGGGCGAGGATTTTCCGCGGAAAATTTATCAATTTTTTTTTTAAGTATTTTTTAAATAATATATTTAAATGCTTAAATTTTTTTATAGAATATCTATCAAGTTTCAATTATATTGTAAATTTGTAAGAAAAGTACTCATTTGAATATGTAATTTACCAACCTATATATATTTTATGTAAAAAGTAAATCAATAAAATAAAGAAAATATTTATAAAAAATTGAGGCAGGGATTGGCAATTCCCCTCGCTGGCTCCTTTTTAGACAACAAAAAAAATTTCGTCTACATTCCCCGCCTAACCAGAGATTTCACACCGCATTAGATACGGATACCCGCGAAAAAAATGAACATCCGTAACAAAGTTTCCTAATAAATGACATTCAATGAAATCATTGGGTATAATATAGAAAAGTCATATTCTTGTTTGGCTCTTCATTTAAAAGACATTTCAATGAAAATTTTCTAATAAACCTCCTCTATTTAATATACTCATTAATTCATCCAAATTCATATAAAATAGTTAATAAATAAAAATCTCCTTATTATTCTCAAACTCCAACTTATTTTCTTTCTCCCAAAAGGCAGTAGAAGCACATCTTTGTTTTTCTTTTTCTTTTTCAAAAAGACCACATTAACTTCTCTCTATTTTTTCAAAACCACACTCTTCCTCCTCCCAGCAACCTCATCTCCTTTGGTAAATTTAATGATTTTTTTTTTCAAAATAATTATACTCACTAAATTTTTTTTTTCATGGTAGAACCAAGTTTAATTCTATCAAAAGTATTTTGTTATTAAAATTTTAATTCAACAAGATATATGTATAAAATGATAGCAATGAATTTTTATGATTGTTTGAATATACATTTATTCATTTTAAATACTATTTTGTAGGATTTTTTTTAGATTCATATATTTTGATAAATATCTACAAAGTATGTAAATATTTTTTTGTTAATGTTTTTGCTTATACGTAAGCATGTTGATTTGTGATTAGTTTAGAGTGCGTAAAATGAATAGTTATTTTATACACGTATCATGTGTTGATTTGTCTTTTTAGTTTATGGCCGGTCATAATCTTTGTTTTATATATATAGAGTGAGAAATGCATATTTCTATTTTATTATATGTTTATTAGAGTAGTTTTTTTAAGGTTTTTTAGTTTTTTTTTTTTATATAGAAATAGTAGTACCTTCGTTAAAACCGACAACATAACACTAGAAGGTCTCAAGAAATGAGACCAAGAACTTATCATGACTCCACAACTCCTAGCATGATCACAAAGATAATAAAGAACCATTAAAACGTCTAATTGAATTGTAAAAACAATTTTCCGCACCGACGTCTTAACCAAACATGAGAATTGAAACTCCAAATGACTAGACAGACATCTAATCATCACTCTTAACGCTGAATTTTTGCGATGTAAGTCCCTCAGGGTGGCGCAATTGGTTGAAAATTTGGGCTTTGGAGGTATGCTCCCTCCTGATCCTAAAAAGAATCAATTTTCCTCGATAAAACAAATGTTTTCCAACTCAAAGTAGACCCTTTATCAATTAATTCCTCCCATCTTTGAACCAAATCTTTCCAACTGGATGACCTTTCAACCCTAAGCCGCATGCAAGCTCATTGAAAAATTCATAAAAACCAAACTGTCAAAACTTCAGCAACCATGATATCTTAGTTTTCATGCGTTTCCTAAACAAAATCTCAAAACCATCAGATTCATTGGGCTTTACAATCTGCCAGAAAGGATTTTTTTAAACGATAAATGATAACTTCTTGAGCTCCAACAATGACGCACTCAACTTAGCACATTGACTAGCGAACTGTTCCACGACCTCTTCTAAAAACCCATCAATCTCCTTCATGATCCTCTTCAGCCTTGCTTTCATCCATCCCATTAAACCTGCATTGCACATCTTCTTCCTCAAGCTACCTTCTACGCTGAGAACGAACTTAGGCGAAGGCCCGTCTTTCCCAGGATCTCCCCTTTTCCTCGATCAAAAGGGGTTTCCTCTTTTCCTAACCTCTTTCCCACCTTCCTTCCCCACATCTCTCAACCTTCTTGCGATCCAAAATCCTCTCGCTCCTTCCCTTGCCTTCAACCTTGAAAAATGATCCGTGCTGACTATTCCTTAACCAGGTCCACCAAACTTTGGTTTGACCTTCGGCCTTCTCCTCAAAGAACTTTCGAACCATGATCTCCTAACTCTTTTGAAAGACAACACCAATCACCCATACTTCCCTCCAAACCCAAACACAGCTTCCCCACCCTCTCTAGCTGAGAGGTCGGTTTCACCCCCACACGCACACAAGAGTGTCCTGAAACACTCTTCGATGGGTCGTCGAAAACCACATCCTTGAGTGTTAAGTATGAACAAAGTCAATGCCTTAAAAGTCTCACGTTTGAGCAAGGCTTTACAGAGACATTGCAAAGAATTCTTTAACAGCCATATAACAAACTTCAGTTTTGTCAATACTAAAGTTCAACAAACTCTTTGCTCCACCTAAGCACTAGCCACCTAGGCTCTATCCTATGAGTTTGTGTTCTAAACTAGTACGTGATCATTTTCAGCTTGTATATATATATAGCAGTTGTAAGAATGTAAAGAATATATTGAAAAAGATCAAAAGAAAAGAAAACAAATAAAAGTACATACCTGTTTGACTCGTGGATGTAGGCCTATTATTGTCGAACGACTTAAATCTCTTAGTGTTACTCTTTCTCTCCTTATCTCTCACTCATCAATGTTTACCGTAGAAGACATAAAATACATAAGCAACAAAAAACTAGTTAAGTATGAGAAATAGAATTTTTCAAAACTATGAAGAATAGGGAAAAAGAAAGTGGGTAAGATTTACCTTTGAAGACATGGTCTGTTCTTCAATTCTTCGCCAAGAAATATCAACATCCTCAAGATAAGCAACGATTACAACAAGAAGCTGCTGTAATCGTCACAAAAAAGAAGCTTCATCAGCGAGCAAGCAACAATCCAACCACTCGAGAGCTTGGTTCGTCACTATCACTGATGAAGATTATACAAAGAGGAAGAACAACGAGGAAGAACAACAAAGATCGGCCAAGATCACGACGAAAGATCGCCAGAATCTCAGCCGTCTCTGAGCGAGGCTAGGTGAGTCAAAAATGGAGCAACTCAGTCGAGAGTAGGCTTTTATAGCCAAAAGCATAGTGGATTCAACGTGGAGATCATGCAAGGTGAACCGACAGAAGACAGGGCAAAAGTGGCAACATCACAGCCATACACCAAGCCATCACCATGATGAATCTCAGCCTTCCATTCAAAAACCGGTTTCAGAATCATTTCAAACCGGTTCGCATAATGTGTGAACCAATTCAGACCAAACCAAGATAAGTGGGCCTTTAATTGAATTTACAGTTTAATTATATTGTTGGGTCTTTTAATCTCAAATGAGATTTGGGCTCAATTGTTTAAAGTTTGAAATGTACTTGGACTTTACTCATGGTTTATATTTACGTTGAGCCCAGAAATGAAGACATCTGTCAAATAGAACTTCCCGTTTTGCTTTTTTTCCTTTTTTTTTGTAGAAACAACCTATATTAAATATTGACTATTTAGTGTAATTATATATATTTATGTTATAATTAATGATCATATATATTCTTTTTTTTAATGTTTATACTGTATGTTTGTTTATATTTTTAAGTTGAAATATACTTTTCACAATTCATATAATGTTTATTAAAATAAGATACATTTGATGTAATTATATATTCTTTACACCTAAATGATAAATGCATGGTTTTGTTTGTTTGGTGTTAATTCACTTCAACATCAAGTTATGGGTTCGATTTTGAAAATTGATAGCTATCATAATTGAAAGTAGTTGTGACATCTTCATAGGAAGTTTTTACAAACACACATTCATTCGTATAAATCATTTACAAATTTAATATTATTTTACAAAAATGTATAGATAAATCACCTAGTTTCATAAATATTTTCATTACAGTGATTTTATGGATCAGTTAGTATTAGTTATTTCAATATTTTAAATATTTTTTTTCTTGTATAGAGTTAAAAATAGAAAACCAAAATATTGTTTTAAAAATTAGATTTTAAAACAAATAATTGTTCAACCCTGTTAGATTTTAAAAAGAACTCTACATAGAATTAAATTTTAAATATAATAAGTTTTGAATTATTCTCTTAACTATCAATATAAACTCTTCTCTTAACTGTCAAGTGTTGGCGATAAGTCACATCGTGTATCGCCTTCTTAATCATGATGTAGATGACACACCAACTGAAGATTCATATAATATTTCTAGCAGTTTCAAATTTTCATGTGGTACTAGCTTCTATTGAAATGAATTTTCATTTCCATTCAAATTTCAATTCATCTATAATTAGTATAAATTATTCCGTTTAATCTTTTTAGATTAGAAGAAAAAAAATAAAGATAACTAAGATAAAAATATTTATTTGATAAATGAATTACAATTTAATAAATTAAGTATTAATCAAGATAAAAATTAATATATAAAATCAATTTAGAAAATACTAATTAGATAATGATTTGTTTTGGTTTTATTGTTTGGTTAAAAAGAGATGGAATAAACAAAAAAAAAAAAAAAAAGTTGGTCCATCCTTTTTCTCTCGGAAGTCAAAAGTAATTCACGAAATTTAGTGTAGATGGTGTCTTTAGTATAGTCATCACCATTAATTAAAGACAAAAACAAATAAACTCATTATGACAATATATTTCAAAAAGAACTCATTTTAATAAATGGTTAAAAAAAGGACTCATTTTAATAAGGGAAGTTTATATCCATAGCCATCTAGAGAATAAAATTTACATTCCTGCCAAAAAAATAATTTTATTGCAAACATATTCAAAACGCATTTAAAAAAACATA
>JBBMEG010068868.1:0-13436 GCA_037832605.1 Cyclanthera cordifolia
GGATTTTCTCCCCTGATGGAGCTTCTACAGCCGTTGGATCCTTCCTTCGTACTCGTGGGCCCACCCATAGTCGACAAGCCTCCGAGATTCACCGGCCCAATGGTCCTCCTCGGCAATAGGTTCGGCTCTCGGTTCGGCTCTCTTTTTTTCATTTTTAATTTTCAAACAAAAACTGGTTAAAATAAAATTAGAGCATGTTTGGTTACCACAAAAATGAATGAAAAAAAAATAAGAATAAATTAGAAAATAATATGATGTAATTTAATGGGTTAAACAATAAGAAGAAATTTTTTCCTTTTCATTTTTTCCACCGTCTTCTAAGAAAAATTGCATAAACCATATCTAAACTATAGTATTTGTAATGACTATACTTCTAAACTTTTAATTTTTATCGATTATCTTTGTTCGAGTTTGAAACAACTAGTTTTCATATGTTTAATTTAAAGAAGATATGAAATGATTATTAATTTTGTCTCTAATGTCATCTCCAATCATTTTTTTCAATTTGAATTTTGAGACCACAAAATTTACGTAGAGGGTACTGTGCTCTCCAATATTATGAGAACCAAATATCGATTTTTATGATTGAACTTGTGAATGTATAGTTCAGTTGAATTACAATTAATTAACTAAATCAATATGTCAACAATCATTTTGATAAACTCTAAAATTCTTCCAAGCATAGAACTGGATTATAATTTACCCTTGATATAAATACAATTTTATTTATACATATCAATTTCTATTTCTCTATCGAAATCTCATATCAATAACCACCATTCACATGTAATGGTGTAAGAAATTACTTATTTAAGTACCTGATTTTAGAAAGTATCTTTTTAACCTGGTTAAATAAAATTGTTACAATCATCAAAATGTTTTTTTTTTTCGAGGTTACAACACTTATTTGAGGAGACTAGAATCACAAATCAAAAGATACTAGTGCATCTCTAATACAAATTGAATTATGATCACTATGACAACCATCAAACCTCTTAATTTTTCCAAAAATTGGTATTGCTTTTTTTGTAAGATTTGAAATGGTCAATTACTTTTGAAATATGACATTATTTCAATATGAATTTTTTTTTTTTTTTTTTTTTTTGATTTCGTAATTTGGCAGTCCAATTGATTTTTATTTAATGTGTATTTTATGATTTAAAATAAATAATAAAAGATACTTGATTATGAAGCATGATCTTTATATTCAAAAAAAGCATGGTATTTGTAATCAGTTTTGTAATTAAAGCATATTATAGGCCAAATATTTTTCAGAATATTCGGATAGAGCCTAGAACTTCTCGGAAGATATATAGACAAAGCCATTCTGACCCCCTTTCCCAATGGGCCAGCTATAAAAGCTAAGACCTGCTAGAGGTCGGCCAAAGTAAGCTTTGACCCATCGAAGGGTGGTCGTGGAGGTCAAGACTCTCCCCAAAAGTCAATTGAGTCAAAGTGGCGACTGGATCTGCTGATAACAACCAAGAGTTATATCGAGAGGGCCAGGACCCCCCTCCCCCTTTCACAAGGTTGACCAAGACCAAAATCGACTTCCAATGAGAACGGTCGAGTAGGCGGAAACCCCATGAAGGTTGGTCATGGTGGTTAGGTCTGTCATGTGGACGAGTTGGTCAAGTTCAAGTAACTCCTATGACTATTGCGCCATAAGGTATCAATGACCAAAAGTTACAACAATAAGGTTTTTACCTCCTGAAGGTTGGTAGTAGAGGTTATAACTCTCCCAATGAGTCGATCGAGTCCAAAATGATGACTGGATCTGCTGATAACAAGCGGAAGTTACGCCAAGAGGGCCAATATCCTCCTTTAGAGGCAAGCTGTGAAGGTGAGGACCCGCAAGGATTGACTGAGATCAAAGTCAACCTCCAAAGAGATCGGTCGAGTGGGCCAACCTCAATAGAGTCGCCCATGGAGGCTAGGACTCTCATGTGGACGAGTCGACCAAGTCCAAGTAACATTTAGGACTATTGCACCTATTAGGTGTAACATCCTGAAGTTACACCGAGAAGGCCCACGCCCTCAAGGGGTTGGGCGTGGAGGTGAGAACCTACAAAAGTTGGCCGAGTCCAAGCAACATTCAAGACAAGAACGTTACATCCCCTAAGATGTAACTGTCAAGAGTTACGCCGGTATTCATTAAGTTGATGTTATAAACGGTTGGACATTAAGCCGTCATTGAGTGAGCTGCAATAGTTACAAGTTCGGCTGCTATAAAATGTCAAGTAATTCTCTATTTGAAAAAAAACTGAACTAGGCTAACAACCCCTTATAAGTTGTTATAAGTTGTAAAACACTTTCTCTAAAATACTCTCCAAACATCTTTATGACTGAGGCATCAGAGACCATATGGCTCACACCACATCGGTGTGTCTTATTTCTTTCTTTTTTTTTTAGGCTTCTCGTTCTCGATAAATTAAATCTTTACCGTTGATTCGATTGACCATTTTTTATATCAACAAAGTAAATTAATTGACATTTTTATTGAATTATATAATTCATTATAATTGAAGCTATATGAGCTGGGAAGGACAATTAAATGAATGTTCTTAGTCATAAAATAAATAAATGAAAATGCATGATGTTAATGTTATAATGACCAAGTGATTATAGGTTCAAGTTTCTTGCGTCCAATTTTTGTAATCCTAAAAAAACTAGAAGTTTAAACTAACCAGAGTAATCGATATAAGTGTGTTCACATGGCGGATAAATAACCTCGGATTGTTGTCGCACTAAAAATATATCTCGCGTTCAATAAAAATACTTTAATAATTAAAAAATACATTTGAATGACATAAATTTTGAGACTATATAAACATGGTTAAGGTCTAAGAATATGATAATAATTACTACATATATTAATAAGATGTACTTTATTTTGTAGTGGTTGAATCATGCGAATTTTCATGTAAGGTTGTCATCTTGAATTGAACTGCTCATCTCTTAAGCATACCAAAACTTTTTTGACCACTAAGTCATTGAACGATGGTTATATATCAAATCTAATATACAATCAATCTAAATAATTAAACTTGCTAAAAAAAAAAATCTTTATTGTAAATGTGATATTTATCATTTTTAAATAAATTAAGTAAAAATATCATTTTGGTCTATAGTGTTTTATTTTGATCGTGAACTTTTAAAAGTCTCATTTTAGTCTTTAAAATTTCAAGTTTGTTCAATTTTAGCTCTTAGACTTTCAAGGTTGTTCCGTTTTGATCTTTCAACTTTTAAATGTTAAATTTTAGTCCATGTATACTTTCCAAATAATTTAAAATTGGTCCTTAACAGAATACTTTTGTTAATTTTCTTTTTTTTTTAATATCATATTCCTTTATAAGTTTTGGAAATCTGTTCACATATTTTCTTTACTTATATTGAATTATTAATATTATTGAAAAAATTTCAATAAATATTAGCTTCAAATTTATCACGACTATTTTTAAACTTGTCTTAAGATTTGAGGACCGAGATATTTTGAAATTTATCAAAATTGAATAAACTTGAAAATTTAGAAATAATATTATATTTTTGAAATTATAGGGACAAAAATAGAACTGAGCTAACTATGTACGAAACCAAAATGATATTTTAACATATTAATTATTATAATCAATTTTTTTTTATTGCTTTTGTGTCAATTATTGAGTTTAATTATTTGAATCCCTCCATTTCACTTATTTTGTGATTTAAATGAATTAAAGTTTATTATTATATTGTAATAAAAATATATTAAATATTCATAATATTTTTAAATAAAAAGCTTTTATATCACTTTCATTATCTTTTCATCATACGACGATTTATTATCAGTTTGAGAATTCGACCCAAACTAGTGTCTCGATATAAATCATTACCCTAATACATGAGTAAACCAGTACCTTATAATGTGCGATATATTGATTATTCATTTGTATTGAAATATATGTAAAATAGTTAAAGAACTTACTCAAAAGTCATGGTTACCCAATAAAATCATAAAAGAATAAAAATAAAGCGAGTACATCTCTCATCAAATAAGTTCATGAAAAAAGAAGTAAAATAACTAAACAAGACTTAGAGAGTAAACAATTATGACTCAAGATTCATATAGCTCTTGAACAACCATCCCATTACAGCTCATGAGTAAACATGGAAGTCTACAAAAAAATTTGAGTTATTAAACTCAGTAAGGATCTCCGTGAGAAAGTATAAGAGTATACGATATAAAGACATCAAATAGTGTGAAAATAAATGTGCTAAGATCCTTGCTCTAATGATTTGTCCATTGGACTTGTCAAATGATTAAAATGCCCTATAGGTCATGTGACCCTCGTGACACTGATTACCAATAATAGGGAGAGTGTCTCGGTGAGCTGAGTAAATTTGGTGCCCTCAAGTTTTAGACACTCACCAAGAATGGTTAGTACTAGTTAGGTGGGATATCGTCCACACACTCCCGAGCACCATGGTAAGGTACATAGACTATAGTCATGCGTACTCCACAAGGTAGGACGAACCAAGTGCCCATTTGGTCCTCTAACACTATTATGAGAAGAATATCTCCACCCGTATGACGCTTGGTTTATAACCTCTATCCTATACCCGTGTTCAAATCACGTCTACCGTGCACATCGACACATGATATACCATAATATAAGGTCCCCATCGAGACAATAATGAGCTAACATTTAGCTGTGTTCATTGTAACATGAACACGCGTGCTTACTTAATCACACTTTTATCGTTAAACACATAAATAACTAATTATTACATATTTTATTCATCAACAAATACGAAAACACATAGACTATTTATTAGATTTTGTTTAACTTAAAAGACTAAATTCTAATTTTTCAAACCATCATTATAATTAAAATTTAACTTTAAAACTTATATATATTAGAAATCCTACATTGTCAGTATGGGTGCCCTACAAATAATTTGTTTTGTAGGCTTTTTTTTCTATTAAAAATGGCATACATCAAAAAGTACCTCACCCAACGGACACCCTCCCTTCCCCCACTCTCCTCTAAACCCAATCACTACTCAGACCACCATGCGCACGTTAGCTGTCTCCACTCACTCACTCTCTTCTTCTTCTTCCTCCTTCTTCAATTCCCAATATTCTTTCAAATATCAACCATCAATCTCAAACCCATCTTTTCAAATCTCAATCTCATGCATTTATTCTCTAATCCAACCATGTAATTTTAATTAATCCCCCTTTTTTGCTTTCAATTCACTGTATTTACTCCTTCCCCACTGCATATTTAATGGCTCTGCATCTGTTCTTCCCTTCCCTTTCCCTTTTCTTCCCCCCATAAATTCCTTCCAGATCTCTACTTCTCTATGCCATTTTTGAATCCTTCCTTCTCCAATCGGGTTCTACATTCCCTCTTCCCTTTTGCAGGATCCGGCCGGACTTTGTGATCCATGTTCTTTGTTGGGTCTTGACATGAATCCTCTTTGCTGCATTGCTCCGGTTTCCATTGATCGGGACCGGGCTAATCCGGTTGTTGCCAAGTCCCCCTCTCACTGTCAGCTGCCGCTCGATGCTTCTATTAAGTCCTTGAGCTTTTCACCTCAGGTTTCAGCTGTTGGGACTGAATCGGAGAAGCTTTCTGTCTCTGTTTCTGTCAATGATGGGGAAGACTCGGATTTCAAGGGGCTTGCTAGCAATGGTGGGGTCAGTGGCGGCTCTGTTGCTGGGATTTTGTATAAGTGGGTGAACTATGGGAGAGGTTGGAGATCGAGGTGGTTCGTGCTGGAAGATGGGGTGCTTTCGTATTACAAGATTCATGGCCCTGATAAGATTCTGATGAGCCCTGCTAGAGACAAGGATGTTAAGGTGGTCGGAGAAGATTCTTTGAGGTATATGAGGAAGGCTAATTGGGGAAGTACTCGAGTTGGACTTTTGAAGAACCATTGCTGCAAACCTTTTGGAGAAGTTCATTTGAAGGTGAGTTCTGTTTTGTTTTCAAAATTATGATTCTCTGTGGTTGTTTTTTTTATTTAGCTCTGTGAGTCTGAATCACTTTTAGTCTTGTTCTTTTTATGGATTGGACTCCCATGGTTGGGGTTTGATGTTGCATCTTAACCAAGAAAATGCATATGCTAATCTATGCCCTTCAATTGGCGAATTATAATGTTTAAAACTACCGATCAACCTAAAAGCCGTGGATTGAGTAAATTTAATCATCAATGAAAAAGCATATTCCAGCTTGGTCTGCATGTTTCAATCGCGTAAGGCGTAGTTTTCGCACTACTTTGATTCGTTGGCTGAAAATTTCCCATCTCTTGTTGATAAAGAAAAGTTTAAAGCTATGCCCAGGTTTCATTTGATATTGAGGAACATGAGAAAATGAACTCTTGCAGTATTTTGTGACTTAACTTGTCTCCCCCATTTGGGAAATCTTTAATTTCCACGTTGTGTCTTCTTTTGAGGGTTAATCATCTTATTTTGTGTTCATTTGGCGGCAAGAAAACCTGAAGTTCCTTGCATGAACTCTGGCTTTTGCCATTCTAAACACAGCTTATTTTGCAGGTTTCTTCAGTTCGTGCTAGTAAATCAGATGATAAAAGGCTTTCCATTTTCACGGGAACAAAAACACTTCATTTGAGGTGTATATCGAAGGAAAGCAGAGCTGCGTGGATTGATGCTTTGCTGTCTGCCAAAGATCTTTTCCCTAGAATGTTATGCAGCAATGACTTTCTTCCATCGCAGGAGGTGGTTGTTTCGACAGAGAAGCTTCGTTCACGGCTTTCACAAGAAGGGATCCATGAGACCATCATCAATGACTGTGAATCAATTATGTTATCTGAACTCTCTGAGATGCAAAACCAGTTGAAAGCTCTCCATTATAAGCATGTTGCTCTGCTAGATACATTGAGGCGATTGGAGGTATTTCCTCCGTCCTGATTCATCAATTACGTGATACATTGACTTGGCATCTTATAAGAATAAGCCAAGAGTTTGTGGATAAGATTGACATGTTGGGCTGTTGAAACTTTTTATGTTCTAACCAGTTATGCGGTAACTAGGGTCAACTGGTCAAATGTCTGCTATTTATTGTAAACTATTGTTAACCAGAAGAAACTACTGTTGATCTTTGTCTATGCCTAGTTATAAAGATTAGGACTGGAACGTAACCAAACTGGCAAAAACCAGTCAGAATTTCCGCACTTCTAGAAGCCCATGAAATACAGTATATAAGTGATTCTCACAAATTCACAATTGAATAAGAGTGTAATGATGTAATTGATATATATCAACTAAATTGTCTGTCACTTTCTCTGAATCTTCTTTATGTATGGTTTGCATCATTCATTCTCAAAATTTTCTTGCCTCTACTTTGTTTCCACTCATGCACCTGCTCGTTTTGCTAACAAGAGTAATTGCTCAACCAGTATAAGTGTGTGACAACTGACACGATCAAGAGGTCATGAGTTTGAATCTCTCCTCCCTCAATTGTTTTGAAACTGTAAACATGCATATGCTCGTTTCACACCTTGCACATATTTGTGTGTCTAACCATTGTAATTTGAGAGCTTCACTTATTTCAGAAAAATAACATGCTAAAATTGTTCTACAGACGGAGAAAATAGAACTGGAAACTACTGTTGTGGATGAAACAAAAGAACGGGAGTCTTGCTGTGGACAAGGGAATAGACGATGCAGTGGTTAGTTACTTTTCACCTTTTTCATTGGGCAATATTTCTAAAAGCAACACATAAAAAAAAAAAATCATAAAGTAACACAGCTATTATGTAGTATAAATATGATGAAGTGCAAATATTCAAGGTGCCTCTTTTAAGTTTGAAGTGAGCCAATGTACATCAGTGAAACGCTAGTAATCGTAATTGTTTTTTTCTTTTTGTAGCCAGAGGAGCAATTTTAATGGTTATTATGTTTGATTCTGTTCTTCACGTTTTCCAAGTTCTTCCTTTAAATGTGTTAATTGCTATGAATTTCCCATTGAAGAATTATGTACTCTAGGTTCGTAGTTGGTAACTAGTCTTTTTTTATGATCTGGTATTTTGCTAAATTTCCTCCCTTGTTTCAGACTTTTATTCTGTTATGTCGGAAGGAAGTGCATCTGATTTTGATGGAGAAAATGAGAGTCAAGATGGAGGTGATGTTGAAACAGATGAAGATGATGGAATGTATTTCGATACCCTTGATTTTTTGTCTGCAGAAGCTTTAAGAAGTGCTTCCTATCGCGGTAGGGAGTCTTCTGGAATTGTTTTTGCTTATGATAGTGGTTCCTACTTCTCTGACCATCAGCATGAAGCTGAAAATCAGATAAAAATGGTGAAATACCCATATGTCAAAAGAAGGGATAGCCTTCCAGATCCGAAGGAGAAAGAGAGGCATGTTGGCTTATGGTCAATTATCAAAGATAATATTGGAAAGGACTTATCTGGAGTATGTCTACCTGTTTACTTTAACGAACCATTGTCTTCGTTGCAAAAATGTTTCGAGGATTTGGAATATTCTTACTTGGTCGATCAAGCGTCTGAGTGGGGCAAACAGGTCAGCCACTCATTATTTTTAAATTTTCTGCAAAGCAGTGTTATAGAGTAATTGTGGTTTAGTTGCAGAGGGTCATTTTTTACATACAAACTTACATGTTACCAGCTACACTCTATTATGTTTGTTTACTTTCTGTTTTATCCGTTGAATGCTTGATAAAAGCCTAGGTAAACCATAGTGAGGTTTGAGGCGTATGATTTAAAATAAAATGGTATGGATATGGTTCTTTGCTCCCACAATTTTATCAAATTTTTATTTTGGTCCTTCAACATTTGTAATTTCAGCACTAATAATCATCATGGGCTGTCTCCTAGCGTTTTAAAAAGTCCAAGGCACCTGCACAATCGCCCTCTAAAGCATGAGGCGCAAGGCGCACAAAAGGCGTTGAATTTTTTACTTAAGACACACTATATAAAAAAACACACATATTTATTGTTAGTTGATATAATTAAATTTACCCTAACCTACTAGCTTAAGCTTTTAGGTTGATTGATGATTTACATAATTCAACATGGTACCAGAGTAGAGGTTCTGAGTTTGAGTCCTTGCTAAGTTGTTTCCTCCTCATTTAAAATTGAATTCCACTTGTAGGACATTTATCAAATTTCTAAGACCCACAAGTGAGGGGGAGTATTAGTTGACATAATTAAAATTATCCTAACCTATTAGCTTAAACTTTTAGGTTGATTGGTGGGTTACATAATTCAACATGTGCTTGAGTCGGATCCAACTTTTGGGATCTGGGGGATTAATACCCCGGAGCTCTGATACCATATTAGATAGTGTGGACATCCATCTCAAAACCAATTGGCTATGAGCGGAGTAACCCACCTTATCTTATATATATGTTAAAGAATCCTCACCTTTCCAATGTGGGACAAATGACCACAAGGTGAGTATCTCCAACATGTCCCCTCAAGATAGCGCCATTTTTGAGAAAGTCATCTTAGATTAGATCCGGATTTGTGACCTGAAAATACCCGCTTTGACCTCAAAAGATGGGTCTTTGCCGGTGAAAACTTCTTGGGATAATGCGGAAACCTTGGCTTCTATTTTGAGTTCTCTTTTATGATCATAGATTCCATTTCTTATATATATATATATATATATATATATATATATATATATGTATATGTGTATATATATATATATATATGTATATGTGTATATATATATATATGTATATATATATCAATAGATTCAATTTCCCATTACTGATATTTTTTTTGCTAGTTATAGTATTATATGTTTATCTTTTTGAGAGGGTTTCTTATATTCCTTTTTAGATATTCTTTTGAGTAATGGGGCAATGCTTATTACTGAAATTAAAAAGTTGACTGAAGCGAAAATGTGAGATTCTACCATTGCAAGTTTGATTAATTTGAGACGAAAGTTTCTAATACGGTCCATAGGTTAAGGGGTTGGTTAGGGTAGTTAGTTGGTTTGCTCTTAAATGGGTATATAAGTATAACCTACCCCTAATTTGAAATGCAACATATATTTTGATATGGAGTGACTCATTGAATTGAGGGGGATCTTGTGATAGGGTTAGACTCTATCGGTTTCTGTTCAAAATAGACAAAAGATGAACTATGAATTCTGGAGAACTTTGTTAAACGGAGATGGCGTCAAAATTTTAATTTCCACAACCATAATGTGTGTTTTGATTATCCAACCTTTCTAATGGTGTTCTTCGTTGCTGACTTGGTTTTTAGTGTGTTTGACCTACAGATCTGTATGTTAAAGAGGGGTAAAAAAGGGAAAGTCAAGGTGTGGATGTGTTAGACCCCTAGGTAGAAGATAGTTTCGGGATACTACTATTTTATGTATAAGGTAATTAGTCAATAGAGAAGTAGGAATCTTAGAAGGGGATGAAATGTATTTGATTTAGTCTTGGGTAAAGATTTTGGGAGAGACTTAGCCATCTCGAATGACTATGGAGTTGTAACCTTTTTTATTATCTTAATTTATCGTTCTTTTGTGTTATCATTTTCGGTGTTTTTTATCCCGTGTTCGTCAAGGCCATTGATGTCTTAACGGGATGCTCCTCGGGATATTCCACACATTCCGTATTTCCTCTTATTGGTCTGGTCTCTAGTGTCAATCAAACCTATATATCGTTGAACCTAACATTTTCTTTTTAAATTAACCAGCATTATGATTTATGATGTGCAGGGGAATGAATTGATGAGAATTTTAAAGACGGCTGCTTTTGCGGTGTCTAGCTATGCTTCAACAGAAGGTCGACAGTGTAAACCATTTAACCCTCTACTTGGAGAAACCTACGAAGCTGATTATCCAGACAAAGGAATTCGTTTTTTCTCTGAAAAAGTAATGATTCTCTTGCATACCTGAAAACTAACGATTGCAATCACTTAAAAGAGTGTTTTTCTTATTAGCTGGATGTTTTACATCCGGAAATGCTTTCTCATTTTTCTCAACAAAGGAAGTTTTTGTTGAGGATCGGAGATTGAAAAAGTGAGGAGATTTTCTAGGAGCTACTCCTCAAATTACCAATTGACTTTGAAATGAAACTTTCTAGAAGTGTTTGCATGAATAATTGTGGAGTGATTAGAAATGATGGGTTATTTTGAGTGATTTTAAAGAAGAAATTGTAGTAATAGCTCGTTTATATGAGATGTTTAATGAGTGGTTATAAAAGTTCATTTTTAATAGTTCTATGAAACACCCAAACAAACAATCCCTATACTACCTAATATAGTATCAACATCAATTAAACTTAAGTAGGTATTCAGTCCAATAAAATGTAATTGGGATCTGATTCAAGATTGTTGAGGATTCCACGTTGTCTCACATTGAAAATGTAAGAAGACATAGCAATTATAAAATAGGAATGTTACTCCTCTCATTGTTAATTGTTGTTGAGATGGAACTCCATACTATCTAATAATTTTGTAGCGAAAGGAAGTGTCGGCTTACATCCCCTTGTTTTGTATCTAACCATTTACAACCTTGCCCTCAGGTAAGTCACCATCCAATGGTTGTTGCTTGCCATTGTGAGGGTAGAGGCTGGAAATTTTGGGCAGACTCCAATCTCAAGGGTAAGTTTTGGGGGAGATCCATTCAGCTTGACCCAGTGGGTGTCCTTACCTTACAGTTTGACGATGGGGAGACATTCCAATGGAGCAAGGTCACTACTTCCATTTACAATATCATACTAGGAAAAATTTACTGTGATCACTATGGCACCATGCGAATCAAAGGCAGCGGCAAATACTCCTGCAAGCTCAAGTTCAAAGAACAATCGATCATAGATCGGAATCCTCATCAGGTATGTTTTGTGGTCAAGAAACAAAGTACAACCTATTTTTAAGAATACAAAGATATGAACAATCAATTCAAAGATCTTCCATTCATTTTTCAGGTCCATGGATTTGTTCAAGACAATAGAACTGGAGAAAAGGTAGCACTGTTGGTTGGAAAGTGGGACGAGGCGATGTACTACGTGTTGGGAGACCCAACCACAAAGCCCAAAGGGTATGATCCAATGACAGAAGCTGTATTGCTCTGGGAGAGAGACAGATCTGAAGCTAAAACAAGATATAATCTCTCATCTTTTGCAATATCCTTGAATGAGCTTACACCTGGGTTGATGGAGACACTGCCTCCAACTGACTCAAGGCTTAGGCCAGATCAAAGACATCTAGAAAATGGAGAGTATGAGTTGGCCAATGCAGAGAAGTTAAGACTTGAACAGTTGCAGAGACAGGTACTTACTACATACTGTTCTATCATTATCTTAAGGTAAATCTTCTGGACTAGAAAATAAGTTGACCAATGGAGTTTTGCTTTTGGAAGTAATTGATTTTAACTACTAAAACTAATTCGGACCAGTCTCCTTTGTTTAATTACGGTAGACAAAAGCTTATGGTTCTGGTTTATTTCATTTCATTACATGTTTGAACTCTGAAAATGACATAAATGTCTGACATTATTCAACTCACCAAAAAAACTGTACTCCAAATATCAAAATCCTCAAATGCTAGGAAACTTATTTGGTTATGCATAGATTCGATTTCTAACGGCCTATATTTCAAACAATTATAGATTGGTCTAATGGTCAAGAGTTCCTTGGAAAACTAAGAGGTTACAAGTGAGTTCTACCAAATGTTATAGGGTCTGATAGTCGTCTCTTAAGAATAATCGAAGTGTGCGTAAGTTAGCTCAGACACTCACAAAAAAGTCCTATAAGCTTTCATATGCATTTTGTCAAGATAATATACCATACACAAGCACCAAAGTTACGTTTATTAATGCGATGCAGGCTCGAAAGTTGCAGGAGAGAGGATGGAAGCCGAGATGGTTTGAGAAAGACGAAGATGGCTGTTACCGTTATTCGGGTGGTTATTGGGAAGCAAGAAAAATTAAGAATTGGGAAGGAGTTTCTGATATATTTGGTCAACCCACAGATCTGATCCCATGTTCAGGAGAAGAGTAAAGTTGTTCTACTTTGCTCCATTCTGGATTATTTTTAGTTCATTTTCTTTCTTCTTTTTTTTTTTCCATGTTCTAAGTGGGAATTATTGCTGTAGTTATTAGTTAGCTCACTCCCAAATTGTACTTAGCAATAGTAATAGAATTAAAATATTAGATAATGTATTTGGTGTTGCGAAAAAGTATATAAATCCACTGGCTTTTGGTCTGCAAATTTAGTATTTGCTCATTCCATTTACAGAAACCTTTTCTTCGCAGTTCTAAAATTACTCCCTTGATATATAGCCATCGACTTCCAGGAATGCATGTCGGGTAGAAGTAAACTCAAGGATTTTTTTTTTTTTTTTTTTTTTTTTTTTTGTTCCACACGTTTGGCTATGCTCGAAGAGAAGAATATGATAAAAGAAGAAAATCAAGAATAATTAGTGATTGATGAGATAAGAATCGATGA
>JBBMEG010068879.1:0-13434 GCA_037832605.1 Cyclanthera cordifolia
ATATAATAATAATAATAATAATAATAATAATAATAATAAAATAATAATAAAATAATTCCAAAAAGGGAAAAGGCTATCAACGGATGGAGCTTCATATATCCTTTAACCAGACTAAAAAAAACACAACTTTTCCCTTATTTTATTATTACAATTTCCAAAGAAAGAAGGCAAGTTCTCTTTATGTATTGAAAAAAGCTTTAACATTGGAAAATGTTTTTTTTTAATAATGTTTTTATTTAATATTATCACAAAGTATTGAAAAAAGCAATTTCAGATTTGTTGAAGTTACAACATTATTTATTTTCCTGTTATAATGAATGTGTTGAAACCAACCATATCTCAAGAATCTTATGTATTTATTTTTTCATTCAAATAAACAATCAAAGTTTACTTTTATATTATATGCACTGAACTTGCAGAAAACCCAAACAATTAAATAAAATTAAGATTTGTATATCTTTAGCCCTCTCCAATCCCTTATGGCTCAGGCCCTAGCTAGCTTGTGTTATCCATCTCTAAAGGATCGAATTCAACTGTCGGGTGGCTCTTCTAATCTCTTGAAAGTGTTTGGATGAGAATTTGAATATAGTTGTTTATTGAGTAGTTGCGTTTAATATTTTAAATATTTTGTATGGAGTGAACATACAATTTATTATTAATTACTTCAAAATAATTTTGATGTATTATATTGATGAAGAAGCATAAATATAATTTTTAAGACCAAAAGGTTGATTAATATAGTTTAAATATTATTATATGTAAACAAGTATAATTTCTAATTAATTATTTTTAGTACATCATTTTTAATTAATTTTTTTTTTGAGATGCATAATTTTTAATTAATTAGTTGCAAATAAAATATATTGAGTTTATAAAAAAATATAAATAAAAATTAAAAAATAATATATTAAAATTTAGTATTAAATTACGGTTAATTCAAAATTAAGAAACAATTGCTTTTTAATGAAAAATATAAAGGTTGAAAAAAAAGGTTTTATTTTTATTTTTTTGAAATCGTTGGAAAAATAAAGAAAAATTAAATGTACTAAAAAAAGGGTTAATTTTTGGAAAAGAAAAGTCACGTGGCCGAGTAGGAGCTACAACTCCATATTAACGTTCAAGAAAAAAAATAAAATAATGAGCAAGGCTCCGACAAGTTTCACCATAAACAAATAAATGAGAATCAATTACCGACTATTTCAATCATTAATTTACTTTAATTTATTTTAAAGCATAAATGATCAAATATTATATACACTTAAAAATGGTCATTAATCAAACGATGATGGTTACATTTGAGAGAAACTAATTATATTTGACCGAAACAAAGAAGAAGATAAGTCAATTTCAAGCCATCAAATAATTATCAAATGGCTAGAGTTTCTCCTATATCTCTCACACCCACAAAAATATTAAAGGCCAAAGCTTTCGATTATCATATTTCATTTCAATTATATCTGAATTCCATAATATTTTTCATATTATTCGGTTACATTGAAAAATCAACCAATTTTAAAATATGCACCTATATAGTCATAAATATGCATTATATATATAAAAAAAATGATAATACTTATTAATATAACAATTACATTTTCTATTTATTTAAATGACTATATTTATAATTAATATTTAAATTTGATTAATTTTGTTTTTTTTTTGTTTTTTTTTTACCGTGGACACAATATTTGAGATTGATTTAGAATTAATAATTTTTTAATCATTAAATTGTATCTTACTAGAAGATTTATAACCCTTTTTTTTTTTTTTTTTTTTTAGTTTTTCAAAATGAAATTAGAAATTTTATTTTTCTTTCTCCCACAAAATAAGGGAATTCTACTGAAAAACTCTTGTGGATTATTTTATAGTTTTTGGAAATTCTTACCCAAGTGAAATTGAAAATATTGTGGAAAAAAAAACCCTATTTTTAGAATTAGATTTTGACATTATCATTTGGTGCAATGAATTAGAAATTAATTATTTAATTGCAGGGTGGATGCATTTAAAGATTGTGTGGTGCAGTTCAATTCCTAGCAATTTGTAAAGCTGTCAACTTTAATTTCCAACTCAGCCATTCTTTGCCACGTGTAATTACTTGGATTCATGTCTCAGGCTCTAAATTACCCAACTGTCCATTCAAAGTTTTAAACCCATCACCACTTTACTCTATTTACCAATTTGCCCCCTTTCTTTTGATTCATTTCCTAACCCTTTTTAAAAAATCATAAATAGTTCGTTGAAATATCGTTTTTATCTCGAATTTTAACATTTGTTTCGGAAATTTTTAAAAATCAGATATTAAGGTTTTTGTTTTTAAAGTTGAATGATAATAAAATGAAACAATCTTTAAAATTTATGGACTAATTTCACAAACTAAATGAATCAAAATTAAAAGTTAAAAATAAAAATGGAATATTTAAAAGTTTACAACAATGGAAGAAATATCAACAATTTATTATAAAAAAACTACTAAATAAAATCCAAGGGTAAGATCGTCATTTAGGCTATTAGACGGGTATAGTTGCCGCGTAAATCATTGTTGGGATATGGCCACTAAACCGTATCTTTTCCCCCATTGCTATATAAAATGGCCGTAATTTCTACCAAGTAATTTCATCCCAAATTTTCCTTAAGAAACCGTGAGAAAAAAAATAAATAAATAAAAAGAAAAAAAAAACAAAACCTTCTCTATGAAGAAAACAGGGCTATTCGCTGCCTCCTTCGCCGCCGCATCCGCCACCGCTTTGTCAGCTCCGCCGTCCTCCGCTGGCGTCCTCAGAACCACCTTCTCCAGTCAGGTAAAAAAAAAACACTAGATTTTCTCATTTCTCACGAATCCATTATTATTTATAAGCGGAGGTATTCGGAAACAAATTTCTTAGGAAAAATAACCGATGTGGGACAATCATAAATTTCAGGAAAAAGTCATCAAGAGAGAGGAGGAAATTAGTGCGTCGAGGAGATCGCCGCCGTCGACGGCGGCGGATCAATTTGCTCCGAGGTTTGATGGGTTGCGATTCATTGAAACTCTGGTGACTGCTCATAGATGATAAGCTAATTTGGATAAATGGCCTCCATATATCTTTTCTCCAAAAACCCTTTATTTTTTTTTAATTTTTAAATTTAATTTGTATTTCTTGTTATAAAAAAGATCAAATCAGTGTGAGGCAAAATCCCAATTGTGTATAGCAAGTTGGTCGGTTTCGTTTTGTTACTTTTAATTTTACCTACCCATGAAATCATGTAATGTATAGGAAATGATGGAATGACATGTCGTGCATTTTTTTTTGTTGAATAGAAATTTCAATATCCACATGCCCCTGCTACTCGCAAATCAAATTCTGACTACGAAGATTGAACTCGTGACGTTAGTATTAATTTATCAAACAATGAAACCACTCCGACCAAAGTTCGATAAACGTTGTGCATTCACTGTTAGTAATTATGTGGATTTTGATATGATATGCATAAAAAAAGTATCAGTCACTATGTGTAGACATCGCAATTTGCAGTGGTGCATTTGTGATGACAAATTGACAATACAACTTTCATTTTTCAACTTGGGTCGTTTTAAAGTGGACAATCAATAAATAATATATATATAAAATTATAATTTGTCTATTCTATAATTTGTGTGAATTAAATTTTTATGAAGCGATTATAAAAGTTTGCGTTTAGTAATTTAATAAAAGATCTCAAAAAAAAAAAAAAAAAAAAATTGTGTGATCGTTTGAAATTGTGAATTAAATTATAAAAAAAAATTTAATTGTCTCCAATAAATTTTTAGCACGTTCATCTTTTCCGGATAATTGGTTAATTTATAAATAAATTGGATTCTGTCATTTATAACAAAGCATTAATTTTAAAGAATATTAATATTCATAATGATAGGTATAATTTAATATTGTATTATAAAAACTCGTTAGTATATGATAATATTAATTAATATTAATTTTTTTTTCTTTTGAATGACAAAATATTTTAAATTATTTTCATGATTTTGACTAGGCTTCTTCTAATAATTTCAGTTTTGTTTTTGTTAAGTGTGATTTTAAAAAAGATGTCTGAATTTTTAAATCAATGATTTTAGTATCTAGTTAGAAAATCAAAAATTAATTTTGAGATGAATATTAATATTTTCAATAAAATATTGAAATTTAATATTCAATCCAATAAAAATAAAATAAGAGATCTGAGAAATATAGATATGAGATTTATGATAATGCTCATAATTATTGGGGATGTTTGGTTTATACCTATCTCTTTTGTTTCTAGATGGACAATAACTGACCAGATAAGCATTTGTCGATAATTTAGTGGAAAATTACTCTTACATTCAGATTTTTCACTGTATTAATTATAGCATTTTCTAAAAAATAATTTCAATTTTTCATTTATTTTTTAAAAATTTAAATTTTTACTCATTTTTTTCAATAAATTGATTGAATATAGTCAGTGAGCTGATTGACTATAACAAAAAATGAATTGACAATATTAGGTGAAGTTATCAGGTGAAGTTAAACTATTGATAAAAGCCTATCAACTAACTGATTGAAGCTATGAGTTGAACTAATTAAGACGTAGATAATTTGGTTGTTTTATATTAATAACCTATTTTTCTATTATATAACAAATATTTTCAAAATTTAGCTGATGGTTTTTTTTGATATACATGAAAAATCCTCATATTTTAAAGTGTATTTAGATACATTTCTAAAACTTTGTTTCATAAAAATTTATTCTCTATTAGATAAATATCACGTCAATGTTTGATAATAATTTATTTTTGGAAATCATGTTTTCATTGCTTGATTCTCTTGCTTTATTATCAACTTACCACCCATATTTTCAACCATTAATTTAATTATAATTAAAAAAGAAAAAATTAGGGTAAAAAAAGTTTCAATTTTTTTTTTTAAATTCTAAATTTGATTAAGAATTCAAATGATTTTTAAGAGAGAAATCAACTATTCTAGAAAATATTTGAAAGAAGTGAACTTTTAAATTTAAATCTAAAAAAAAAAAAGTCAAAGATCAAATAACACATAAATATTATTTTTACTTTGAGGTTCAATTGTTTACTTTTTATATTTTATCTATATTTTTAAAAATTATGCCATATTTTAAAAAAAAAATTGTTTATTTAGAATTAGAAAAGTAAAACGGAAAAATATATTTTGAAAACATGGAGATATGTAGTTTTAATTTTTTTTTAAAAAATAAGTATATATTTTTTAGATTAAAAATTAAGTATCTATAAATATTACTTTCAAACATGAATCTTTTGTTTTGCTATCTGTTTACAAATCAAATAAGCTAAAGCTTTAAAAAAAAAAAAAAAAAAATTAACGAGTTAAGAATTTAAATGTTAATTTATTGACAAAGACGAAACTCATTGTAGATATAGTAGGAAAAAAACACAATTTTTAAGAAAACATAAAACTAAAAAAAAAAAAAAGAAAGTTTTAATCGATAATGCTTTTATTTGTATTTTTTAAATTTAACTAAAAATTTAAATGTTTTTTTAGAAGAGATAAAAACCAAATTAACTACAAAATTAAGGAGAAAATAAATTAAAGAAAAATTGTGGTGAATGTCTTATTCTCATAAAATAATTACAAATGCAATCAAATTTTAAAATATTGGCATGTATAATCATTAATATTATATTATAAAAAAATACGTTAATAATATAATTATTAATACAGTAATTACATTTTCTATTCTTTTTGATAATGATTATATTTATAATTATTTTATAGATTTGACTAGTTTTATAAATTTTCAAAATTAAATTAAAAAAAATAAACAAAAAAGAAAGCCAAATATTTGTCAATCACTCTCAAAGAATCCCACCAAAAGGGTTGGTTGGTAAATGATTATATATATATATACTTAAATCCACAAAACAAAATACAAAAATTACATAAAAGAGAACCGATCAAAGCCTTTGCAATATGGAGAGAAGAGCTGAAGAAAGAGTAGAATGGAAACGAGCAAATAATGGAAGAATTTAATTTGTGGGTGTGTTTGGCGCGAGTGTATTCGTGTTCTAATCAAAACAAGAAATAGAGCACGAAGGTGGCGAGAGCGAGAGCGAGAGAGGGGAGTCGAGGTCGAGAAGCGAAGGAAGGATCGTCGGCTTTGAGCTCGCCTTTCTGTTCTTGTTCGTAGAGTGTGTCTTGACAAGAAAGTCCTTTGTGATCTCCTTTGCATTGATTGGCAAAGAGGCCAGGAGGGTATTTGCCGTAAAGATTGATGTAACTGAACATCGTCTCCGCACAGTTGGTGCTCATGTCGTTCAATTCGTCCACAAACCCGCAACAGAACTCCAACAACGCATCGCAACACGTTTTTGCTGGGTATATCGGCCCTTTGCATTTACTTGTTAGGATCGTGTAATTTTGCGCTTCCATATTTACTGGACAACCTGTATTTCAAACATGGTATCAGAGAAGAAGAAAAAAAAAAAAAAAAAATATATATATATATAATAACAACCATATACTAATCTTCACACTATTATTGTATTAAAGTGTCCCACAGTTCAAAGGTTGATTGTTGCTAATAATGTCTATGTTTGGATTAAGATTTCTAAAGAGTAGTATTTATTAAACACTCTTAAAAAAAATTACATCCAAACAAACTCCTGACTGCAATCATTATTAATCATTAATTACTTTTAATTACTTAAAATAAATCATAATCTTAAATATTCTTAAAAATTACCTCAAAAACAAATTTTTTACTTCAATCATTACTTCTAAATATTCAAAATATATTCTCATTTTAAATACTAATTATAAATATGTTTAAAAACTACACTCAAACAAGTTTTTGACTGCAATCATTACTTTTAAATAGTCTAAAAAAAATATTCGTTTTAAATACTAATTATAAATACTATTAAAATTTCAATCCAAACATCACTTTAGTTTTTGATATTCGAATATTATGTAAAACACTCTTTGCCAAAAACAAACACACTCTTTGTCTATTTGTGAATTGCCTCTTTTTTCGGTTCATGAAAATTTGTAGGTACACTTTGTCATAGACATAGTAGTTATAATAAGTACATTTTGTCCATTGTCTTTTCCCCTTAATTATGGTCCCATTAACTCTACAAAATTGTCAAAGTGAGTATAATGATGCATTAACTTGTACAATATCTTCTATGTAAGGTTGGTTGTCCCCACCCAACTTGTACTCATAAAAAAAAAAAAAAAAAAAAAAAAACTCTACAAAATTTATATGGTAAATATTTATTTTCCTATAACTTATTTCTACTCATTGCATGAACTCATGTATGATTTATGAGGGTGTTTGAGGGAAGGATAATATAAATGATTTAGAAAAAGAATTAAAAAAAAAAAAGAATTTGAGGCGGATAGAATGATTATTAAAAGAAAGATTATTTTTGTTTGGAATGAATGAAATGAATAAGACAAAATAAAATAATAAGAATGATAAGAGTAAAATATAATGATGTGATTTTAATGAAAAATTAAAAAGTAGTAAGTAGAGATTAAAAAATGTTTTTCAAAAAATAAAGAATGATTATTCTAGTAAATAAATACTCTTAATGTTCTCCCAATTTCAAATAAATACTCTTAATTAATCATAAAATCTGCAGTTTGAGACATTCTAAAGTAAACCCATTGTACTAGAAGAAAAAGAAAACCCAGAAAATAGGAAATGGGGTAAGGGAGCTTACTTTTTGGGGCCTGAAGAAGGGAACGGCCCGTTGGTTTACCAGCATTGAGTGCCTCATCTATAAATTAAATTCAAATAAAACAAATGGGGAGAATAATAGAAAATTAATATACATTGATAAATGCAAAAAAAGAAAAAAGAAAAGAAAAGAAAAGAAAAAGTAAATGAGAAGAAATTACAGGAGAGGAATTTTGAAGAGTGGGAGTAAGAAAATGCAATGAAAAGGAAGAGAAGTGCAAAATAGAGGCAATGCTGACTCGACCCCATTCCTCTTCAACTTTCGGTTACTCCGGCAGCCGTTGGCGGTGGCTGTGGCGGTAGAGCTTTTTGTCTCCGCCTGCAGATGGCTCTGAATTAATTGTGTTTCTTGTAAAACAAAAGTAATTTAGTTTTGATTTTGTTAGGGAATGGATGGAAAAAAAGAGAGGGGAATTTGTAGGGAGGAGAGGGATTTTTTGCATCAAAAGTGGAGGCCCAATTTCAGTCCATTGCTTTCTCTCCTCTGTTTCAACCTAACCTAAATTCATCATTTAAAAAAAAAAAAAAAATTCTAACTTTTTGTGATCAAATTTCCATTTCACCAAAATATTATCATTCCCTCCCTTTTCTTGAATTAACATAATATAATTAGAAAAAAAAAAGAAGATAATTTAAGCCTTTTTTTTTTATTTGTAAGTTATCCTAATTTTCCAAAAAAAAAAACACACACACACACACACTAAACAGAACCATTTTAAACGTGACATAAATAGAATAGAAACGAGGAGCTTAAATGAAAGATAATTATAAAGTTTGAGATTTCTTAAATTAGTGAGTTAATGCATATACAAATAAAAGTATGAAGGGTTTTACCTTTTCAAAAAAAAAAAAAAAAAAAATCAAGAGTTTTACAAGACAAAAAGACTACTAAATCCAAAATAAAGAAGGATTAAGAGTTAAACAACCACAAAATCTATTAAGAATAATAGTATTAGATTTTATTAGATGATTTGCAATTTTATTGTTAATTGCAACCATCTAACTTTCGATATTGTTGACAATTTTTTCTCAATCGAGTGAGAAGTTTATAGTGGTATTAAAATTCATATACCACATCTGACAAACTAATATAAATATTAAATTCATATACCACATTTAACCTTTTTTTTTTTTTTTCCCTGGGTGAAAGATTAGCTGAGATCCATCTTGAAAGAGGTAGTGATTCTCCGTTTAGGTTTGGAATGAGATAGTGAACATGAAAGGAAAAATTTTGGGCAACCCACGAGGACTGGAAATGTATTCTCTATTTTTGTTCTCTTTTTTCATTGGGAGCAAATTTTACCAAGTGTATTTTGTAATTACTTTTCCAATATATTTATGAGAATAATATTGTGTTTACTTTCCGATCTATGAAATGTTTTAGACATCTGTATCCAAATATGGATTTCTATGTTCTGGAAAAGGCAATTTAGTTCCTTGTTGTCTAATCATTTATGTAGAAGAGAGGGAATTGCTAATTTGGTGAATTGAAATCTACCTCCTTGTTGTCCTGTTCCATTTGTATTTTCTATATTTTTTAATAAATACTAGTTTGAAAAACTTGATCCAAACAGCCCCTAAGCTTTTATGATTTGGCAGCTTTGGAACATGGAGCAGTAATTTGAGAAGAAAAGTCTAGAGAAACATTGAGCCTGAATGAAATTGAGAAAAAGATTTCCAAATTACAGGATCCAAAATATGATAGTAGTTCAAGAACATTGAATAAAATATCTAGGCACTATAACAAGAAAGAATAATGGTAAGGAAAAAAAACACACCTTCAGTTATTATCAGAAGCCTCTTCATAGTTCTGCAGCTTAAAAGAGTCAAGCTTGTTTTCATCAGATGCATGATCAAGTCTCTCAATCTGACCATCCAGGAAGTGATCGAGGGCACTTGATGTTTGGTTTTCATTGTGGATATAATCTACTAATCTATCGTTAATATGCGAGGAGATAAGGTCGTGTTTCAAAAGAAGTCTTACCATTTCCTCGGCTACTTCCACATTTCCGTTAGTTTTCAAATATTCAAGACATGCGGCAAATGTATGATAATTAGGCTTCCATCCTGGTTGACTTACTGAAATTGCTTTCTTCATAGTTTCTACCGCCTTCATCGTCTCACCGTTGGCATGATATCCGGTAGCTAGTCGATCCCAAGTGTTTGGTTGTGGTTCCTTGCCACTCTCTATAAGCTTGCTTATATATGCTTCTGCCTTATCCACAAGTCCCTTCATACAGTAACTATTTATCATCATGTTTGGAATTTTGAAGTCAAAACATGTATCCCCTGATTCCCACTCCTCCAATATTTTTTCAGCACCCTCAATATCATCTAGTTTCATCAATGAACTTAGAATGCAAAGATATCCTGAATTGTACCTTCTTTTCAGCTTAGCGTACAAGCTCCAAACTCGATACACCTCCTCCTTCTTTCCGTTAGCTGCATACATTGTAATGAGACATTCATATGGAAGCCACTTATGCTTATCAGTAACGAGTTGCTCGGATTTCTTCAGCATCTCTATACTTTTTTCAGAAAAACCGGCTTTGAAGTATCCATTCGCTGCAATGAAATAAGCGTGCCAATTCTTAGTAAGCAGTCGATCTGCATCCATCTTCAACAAAATCTTTTCCATGTTTGTTATATTGGAAGTAGCTGCATAAGCATTCAGGCGAATGTTATACGTAAACCTATCGTGAGCAATTTTTATCTCTTCCATCTCTTCCATTAATTCATCGAGTTTCTCGTGTTTTCCCAACTGAGCGTAAAGGTTTAACATGACATTATAGGGTAGTGGTGTTTTCATAAATCCGGCTTCCCTCATCTTCTCCATGAGCGCCTCTGCCTTCTCCAAATTTTTATGCTCTACATAACAGTTTAGAAGTGAACCATAGACCCTATAGTCTCTTGAAGATTCCACAATACTGTTGAAATACTTCTCAGCTTGTTCCAAGCCATGTACTTTCAAAATTAAGTGCAGCCGAATAGCAATGTCCCCGGGCGATGGGTCATGATTCCTTTCATTACTTATCCATTCACACAACTGTTGCAACACAGTAGTCAATAATGTCAAATGGTGGATAACAAGGACAGGTTTACAGTTTACCATGTATACATGATCTAATATCAATGCATCAATATGAATGAAGAGTGTAAAGAGAAATATAGCTAAAATTAGTTGACCTAACCACAATATTACAGGTACAAAATCGTTCTATAGGACAGAGTTGAATTGTACCACTGTGACCTTGAGATATAAAAGAGGGGTCGTTTGAGGTTACGAACAAGCTATTTGAAATAAAGTTTTACAACTCCTCTTTAAACAATCACATTCAAACAAATTATTGTAATCACTCAAAATCATCATTCATTATTAATTTACTCATTTCTAATCATTCATTTTTAATCACTCATTGACTAATCCCTAAACTAATTAACAAAAACCAACAAAAAACTATCATTCAAGCGAGTTATAACTGCAACACTTCTACAAATAACCACATCCAAACAAACTATTATTAAAACTCAAGTTTCTAATCACTTAAAATAATCACTTATTTATAATCACTCAAAATAACTCATCTACCATTCCATATCCAAACATCTTCAAATAGTAGGCAAGATAATAAATATAGTGAACGAAGATGTAATGGCGTGTTCTTAAATGTGGCCAGAAGCAGGCTGGGAACTAGAAATGGCCAAAAGTAAAAGCTCTCAACACAGAAACAATCGGCTATTATTGAGCCGACCAAGTAATTTACAAGACTATACAAGTAGTAACAATGATGCAATAACAGAGTAAGTGGTAACCTGGAGAGCATGGGTGAAGCGACGGAACTTTCTGAGCTGCTTAATGAGCCTTTGGAGTTCAGATTGCTTGATCTCTCGGCCTTCTTCGAGCCACTGATCCAGCACGCGAACAATGGAGATTCGAGGATCGCCCGCCTGCGAAACCCTTTGGTAGAGTGAATCTTTTGGACTTTGAGAAGAAGGTGGTAAGACTTTGGTTGAGAATAATAGAGACTGCAAAACCTTTGAATTGAAGCAACAACGCCATGGCTGCGAGGAATGGAGCTTCATCACGGTCGAATGAAGTACGCAGTGAAATTCAAATGGAAGATATTTTTTCCTTGCAATTAGGGTTTAAACCTAAACCCTGAAAAAGGTTATACACAAATAAATAAAAGGCCCACTAAATCTAGACAGACAATACCAGAGGAAAGCTGCAAGAATAGATAGGGAGGCCACAACAAGCAAGGCAAATGAGACCACAACCAAATTATGTAAGGGCAAGATAAAAACAAATGATCTATCGTCTCCGCCTCACCTTTGCTCATTCAATTGTGAGTGCCTTAATAATTGATTAAAAGATACACACATTTTCGAAATCTAGTTATTTATAGAGGAATTATAATTTGTTTAGATAATGATTTTTGTAGAAGAGTTGCAGGCAATAACTCATTTAGATATAGAATTTTTGTAGAATAATTGCAGATAATAACTCGTATGAATATGCTTTGATTATTTGAGAAGTTAGAAAGGAATTGTTAAAAATGAATGATTATTTTGAATAATTACAAATGAGTGATTAAAAATTGATAATTATTTTGACTGATTATAATAGTTAGTTTAGAAAGTCGTAAAAATTCATTTGCAACTCATTAATAAAGTGAAAGTAATACTACCATAACTAATAATTTTCTACGAAATGTTGAAGTAGTATGTGCGATAAATTGATCCAAACATTCATAGATAGTATCAATTTCAATGTATTTGATGCACGCCGAATTGAGGATGCAAGTTTGTAGCAAGAGCCTCAACACTGATGTATCACACCATCAAGGACAGATCCAAATCCAAATTTTAATGTTTTGGTTGGAAAAAACATGTTATATAAATACCATAAATTCTTAAACTTTAAATATATCTATCTTCTATAAATATAAACAAACAGAAAGAGCCACCAATCTTCCAATGGAATCCAGTGTGACTTTATAACTAAAAGACGGTAGGTTCGAAATCTCCGCTCTCAAATTTTTATGGGTAAATTGTTAATTTAGTCCCTATAGTTTGATGGAAGCTAGAATTTAGTCTCTTTGATTTTAAAATCTAGACTTTAGTCCGGATGGTTTAGAAGAATCTACAATTTAGCCTCTATGGTTTGAAAAATTAAAATTTAGTCCCTAAGATTTGATAAAATCTTAAAAATAGTCCGTCAATCGTAATTGTTGATGAATAAAATATATAAATGTTAGTTGTTTTTATGTTTTATGATTATAATGTGAGATAAGTAATAATTAGACAAAAAATACATAATTCATACATGACATTTACGTACTTAATTCGCATACGATGTATAAATAACGTACACTATTTTTTAGATTTGATCAAATCATAGAGACTAAATTCTATATTTTTCTAAATTATATGGACTAAATTTTATATTTCTCAGAACTTTAAGAACTAAAGTTTAGATTTTCAAATCATAAGGACTAAACTCTAACTTTCATGAAACTACAGGGACTAAATTCATAATTTATCCTATTTTTTTTTATCTCAAAAAGAAAAACGAAAAAACAAAATATATGTACAAAGAAAACTAGGAATATATAAAAGCTCTCCAAAAAAAAAAAAACATAAGAAAAAAAAATAATGAATATAAAAGAGCAGAATAATATATAAAAAATTTAAAAAATAATA
>JBBMEG010068911.1:0-13432 GCA_037832605.1 Cyclanthera cordifolia
CAACTAAGTAAAGGCCTACCCAAAGCTTCTAAAACAAAGGTAAAATCAAACGAACAACCGTAAACGCTAAGCGAACCCCGAAAACCTTAAACCAAGCTGAAACGACACCTAACAAATAGCATTTAGCCCCAATGGAAACCTCAATGACTAACTCAAACCAATACAAACTCAACCCGACTACGAACCTTCATAAATCCTATAAATCTCAAGAGGCCAAACCACAGGAATAAGAGAGCAAGCTGCAATTTAAGTTAGGAATAACCGAAACGACACAAAACTGACTAAGAAATCGAGTTTATCGGCAACTACAAGCTGAGCAGGCCAAACCGAACCCGAAATCTGCCGAGATGGGTCGCGACATGAAAACGGCGAGGATCGGGCGTTCGGCGACGAGCGACGAACGGGAAGAGAGAGAGAGAGACGGTCTGCGGCGTGGGTTACGGTGAGGCGGGTCGCGGTTGGGCGGGCCGCGGCTGGGGTTGGTCGCGGTCAGCAGCGGCGTGGGTCGTGGGTCACGGCGAGAGGGTGGCGGCGTGAGGTGAGGCGTGAGGAAGAGAGGCAAGGGGGGTTTAGGAAGAGAGAGAGAGGGGGGGGTTTGCGTGAAAATACAGAGTGGGGGGTGGGGGAGATAAAAATGGGGTTTGTTTTATTATTATTATTATTATTATTATTATTAATTTTTAAACAAAACTTAAATTATAAATTACCTTTTAAAACTCACCTAAAAAAATAGTGGTTTGTTACAGAAAAGCAACGTGGCACCCGTTAGGCCTATAGAGGGTCAAGGCTTTGAGTGTCCTGATGCTACCAAGGTGTTCAAGCATCATCCAACACATCAATAGAGTGTATTAAAGCATTACCAAGTTGGGCTGTGAATATAAGGCATGGGTATGTCGTCGGCAGGGTCAATGTTAAGCTAGTGGGGGTCGATGTTAGGTCCTGGGTGACTACATCGAAAGTCGTGCCTGGGCCCTATGGCCTAAGTGAACTTACCTCTTGGGTGTTTCCTCGGCATGGGTTCCTGATGATTGAGTCAGATGGCACGGGTGTGCCGACATTTAACGCTCTCTTGAGGGTATAGGTTCCGACATATATCGAGTGGCAGCCCAGGATGCAGAATTGGCTCGATATGGGCACGAAAGGGGCCGACCCTCGCTCAATAGTTTCGGATGGATGGATAGATGTCCGGGTAAACTCAAATATCAGCCTATTTCTCGAGAAGGCATCAAGATGGGTTTGAGAAGGCATGTCCGGATAAGCAGTAAACCCTTGGGATGCCACAGGTATGCATCGATGGACTGGGTTTCTCCAGTTTTGAACGTTTTTGCCCGTTATTGTCTAATTTTCATTATAATGTCCTAATGAGCTCTAATTTACATTATAATGCCCTGATATGTTCCGAGAAGTCCCATAATCACCCGGTAAGCCCCAAATTTTCTATAAAGGCTTTTTTGAGCTCGTTTTGAGTCAAAATGGACCCCGATAAAGTCACATATTAGTGTTTGATGTAGGATTGAAAGGCAACACTAGAGGGGGTGAATAGGGTTTGCTAACTTTTTAGTTCTTTAAAAAATGATTTTATGATCTAAACTTTGTTAACTAAAAACACTCAATAAATTAAATATGAGATGCAATAATGAAGCTGCGGAATATAAAGTTAAGAGAAAGAAAGACACAAAAGTTTTTAAAGTGGTTCAGAAAATCCCTACTCCACCCCCAAGACTCCTTCTTGGGATTCTATTAGTGATCCTCTTACGGGTGAGAACCAAACCTCCACGACCATCTTTTTCCTAGCTAAAGAGAAACCTAAATCCTTTTCACGGATTCAGGATTAAACCACTACTACTTTCTTTTTCTTAGGCGAAAGAGAAACTCAAATCCTTTTCTGGTTCAAGATTAAACCAACTTAGTTTTCTCACAACCAAGGTGTGCCCACACACATTAATACAAATCCCAAAACAAATAATTAAAATAAATCTAACAAAATACCTCTACAAAATACACAAGTTTAGCGTTGACAGCTTCTTCACAAATTTGTAATATGCCGATTCAAGAACATGTGAAGTAATCAAACTTTTAGGGACTCTTTAGAATGAATATGCTGTTGTCTCTAAATTCAAAATTTGAGACAAGTGATTTATGGAAGTGAAGATAAAAGGCGACCGTTGGATTTATGGCAAAATGATTAACGGGTGAGATTTGATGAAGATGTCATAAATTATGGCCTTTAGATTTGGGTAAATGTAATGGACGGATAAGATTGAGTAGAGATGAGATGGAAAGAGATTTGGTGTGAAAGGAAACAATAAGAGAAGAAAAATCTCGTTTTTACATTCGGCAAATTTTCCTTCCAAACTTCAAATGTCCATATCTTTCTCATTTTAGCTTCAATTTGAACGATTCAAAATGCGTTGGAATCGTCTCTTCATTCTCTACATATTAAACTCTTTAAAACTCCAAAAATATCAGTAAACAATATTCGATTTTGTTATCATCAAAATATTAATTAATTAGTTAATTAAAATTAATTAATTTGAGATAATAGCAAAAAAAGCCAACATTTGAGTCATACAAACATGTTCTAAATGAAGGAAGAATCGAGTTGCAAAGTTGCATTGAGATGACCTCGGCCTGATGTAGAGGCAAAGACGAGCCTTAGAACTTGGCGTAGAGTAGAGGCGAGACGGCTAGAGTCGCGCATGACAAGGAATGCATCTCAGACGACGTATGTCCAAGAAGACTTCTGTTGTATCCTTAATGGAGCTTAGTCGAGGGTGAGAACCTCGCTTGAAAGCCCAACGAAGCCATAAAGCATTGGGGAAAAGGGTTTGGAGCTGAAGTTCCCTAAAAGGCTAACCATGATTGAAGCAAAAAATCATGGTGTCGCACGAGTCAAAAATACGACCATGATAGTTGGTACTAGAGTCGAATATGTGTACGAAGCTGATAAAAGCTGATCGGAGAAAGACCAAGTTGCTATTGAAAGACTCCACAGTTGCGTTATGAGTGCCAATTTGGCAGGGTAGTTGTGCAATCCATATTGATGTTGAGATGTTGGTTTAGAAGCAGGCTCCCTAGGACTTGAGAATGCTATCATTCAGCATGTCTCGAGGGGGAGACCTACCCGTTGAGGAAGCAAGACCCCAAAACTGATTTTGTGCTTGAACAAAGGGTATCTGCCTTTCATTGGCTCGAGTGGACACTGGTTTATAGTGGGACTATAAACAACTTATTCATTAGAGGAATAAGTGACGCTTAAGGAGAAAGATATAATCACACGGGTAGAATAGATTTCTTGTCATAGTTGTGAAATACGAACAAGCTCGTGAAGGATCATATGACAAATAACTGATTATATCCGTGAGGCATAACTTCTTCTATAGTGCAAAAGTGTAACAACCCGGTCCATAATTGTTAGGTCATATCCCTAGAGGTTACAAATGCATGAAAAATTCATTAAAAAGTTTGGTGCAGTTTCCCCAAAAATATCGGAAACTCATAGCTGCAAAACCTGTAAAACAAAACCTAGACAATTCAAATTCATTTAAAAGAACCATGTAGGTGTAAATCAAAACATTTATTCTATCCAGGCAGTCAAACAGATAAACAAATCTCGAGATTTCGGTTTCAAAACTAAAACAGTTCAAACTAAGTTATTACAAGAGTTCGTGCAGAAGTAAATGCAATGACTTGAACCAAGACAAAAAATGAGACACTACACGACTCGACGCAACATACACGTCCCCACAATGTCTATCTTTAGTTGTCAATCATCCATCCTGGTGCATTCCTACAACTATGATTTTGAATCTACAACCAACATAAAATGAAAGACCAGTCTATGAAAACTAAAAAAGAAACCTTGAACGGGTGCACGCAACATATAGAAAGAACACGTGCATAATCAAAAGTCTATGGATAACATGCACAAACGAACAAGAACGTATCCCGACTCCCAGGTACCAATGTCGCTGAGCTCGATGGCCATTGAGAATAACCCTAGAGAAGTCTCACAATCAATACCATGCGACTCGAAAAGCCATTACGCGGCCCTATCTTATAAGGCAGAGCACCTCAATACTTGGGTGTAAGCTATATGGAGTCGGCTATGCGTCTCCCAAGGTACCTCTGGTGAAAGTGAGGAGAACAAGAACTTATCAGGTTCCCCCATAGTACTAAGCAAGTTGGCTTCTCGTCCAGTTGTAGGTGCAGGTATCTGCCCAAGCATTAGTGGATGCACTAGTTCGAAGCCTTGATAACGCTTCCGCTTGACAGCCTGGAACTTATACAATGTGTGGTGCTCTAACCGCAGTCGGCTAGCCATCACGTCTAAAATACCCTATGGTCAGATTCAATGGTCACGTATCGCTCTCGGCATGGTTGCAATCCATCTTTCTACAAGCACGATCTCTTACATCTTACTACATCTATCCGTCAGAGAACATTGCCGCGTCCAGCCACCTTGATGAGTCGTTCCCTGACGTGCCAAGTAGCAATAGACCCTATGGTCTGCTGCAACCATCCAATGTCGGAGCAAAGACATATTTATGACCTATGCAAATAACTCAAGCAATGCAACAAATCCTATGACCTATGCAAATAACTCAAGTAAGACATGTCATCCAAACAGCGTTGTTTATGCAATTCATTCAAGACACTTTAAGAAACTAGGTAAGACATGTTTTTTACATATTTTAGGACATGTCAACAACGTACACTACAAGAAATGACCCCTTCGGCAATGGAGACTTCCGTTGCCGAAGGGGTTAAATTCCGTCGTTGTTGCTTTCGGCGACATAGCTAGTTCTGTTGCCTTTTGTGTCGCATTTGCTTCGTCGGTGAAGCCAAATGCGGCGAAATTTGTTCTTTGTCGGAAGTGCTCTTCAGGGCAAAGGCGACGAAGCGTTTCCATCGCTGTTACCTACCACAAGCGATAGAGGAACTCTTCTTAAGGAAAATGCGACGGAACAGGGTTTTCGTCGCATTTGGTTGGAAACAGCGACAAAATAATTTTCTGTCGCCTTTGCTCTCTGTTTTTGTTTTTTTTTTGCTGAATATTTATAAATGAGCTATAATTGCTGAATTTTTATTGCATATGACTTTAATTGTAAATGTTTGAGTCATCTAAACATTGAAATTAGAAAAACAAATTGTAAAACATTAATAACGAAAATGAAATAGTCATTCATTACATAATAAGAAAATGTTAATACAATATTCTTAATACAATGTTAATAACAAAGAAAACTAAATAACTAATCACCCTAACCTAAAGAGGAAAACCTATCCTTAGACGTCGAACCGGTTCTTCCTCGTGCTGATCTGACGAACTCATCGTATGTATGCAATAAAGAAAAATTTGAATTAGAGTTTGAAATAACTTAAGGAATTCAATTGTAAAGAAAATCGAGCAGCATAACGAGGTATTTTCATGTTACCGAAAATAAAACCTGTCAAAAGCAATTCAATTCATTTCAAATTGTGACTATCTTTGCTGCATGATAGCCACGACACATAATATAGATGAAAATCATAAGATCAAAATCATCATAATTTTTTTTTTCTAACACTAACTTCATACCTTTTTTATTTCGTAAAGGCATGAAATTCATACCTAACCTGGAAACCAATTATCCCTATTTTCAAATGTTCCAAAGATTCTGCTACCGATCATTCTGAAAAATCGATCGATGATGGAAAAATTTCATAATCGAGCTAAACGGAGAAGTCATTGATCGCTTAGGATACCACCAGCAAAATACCGAATCTGAAATCCAAAAGAAAGAAAGCAAATTCATCGCAATCGAATAGTTGCGGAGCTCTAAGTTCATTCAATTGTTTGTTACCTCGACGAAGAAGGTACTTGATGTAGATGAAATTCTTGCGATCGATTTTCTTGGCGTTGCGGCGGAACTCGGCAGAGACAATGGATTCAATCTGGCGTCGATTTTCGGTGAATTTGGAAAATTGTCAAAAATTATTATAAGTAATACCTAATTTCTAATTAATCCATAAACTGTAAACGAAAATTTAATCCTAAAACTTAATTCTAACAACTAAACTAAAACAAAACCTTAAGCCTAATTCTATAAACTATAAATGAAAATCTAATCCTAAAATTTAATTCTAACAACTAAACTAAAGCAAAACCTAAAGCCTAATTCGATAAACTATAAAAGAAAATCTAATCCTAAAAATCAATTCCTAAACAAAAACTAAATTTAATAAACTATAAACCTAATTCTAACAACTAAACAAAAACAAAACGTAAATCATAATTCTAAAAACTATAAACGAAAATCTAATCCTAAAAACCAATTAAAAAAAACCCTAAAAACTAAACTTAATTCTAAAAACTAAAACCTAATTCTAAAATCCAAACTAAAAGGGAAACCTAAAGCCTAAATCCAAAAACTATAAACCAAAACCTAATTTTTAAGTAATGAAACTAATTGCATTCATAATCTAAATATACTAAACACATAACATGTAATTTCAAACGAATTTAACGAAAGTGTAAACAAATTTAATGAAACTTTAAACGAAATAAACACGTAATCTACCTTTTGGAATAGTGGTGGCGGATTCCGGTCAAAGAGGTGGCGAAGAGGAGGAGTTTTTTTAGAGGTTTTGGGAGAAAATGAAAGAAGAAACGGTGAAAATTGGTCAGAAATTGCAAATTCTGCATTCCGTAATCGGGAGCAAAAGCGACGGAATTAAGCTTCGTCGTCTTTGCCCCCTAAAAAAATAATAACATTTGGGCTTCAGCGACAAAGGAAGCAGTGACGTCGCTGAAGCCTAATGATTTTTCAGCCCAAAATTGGTTTTTGGGGGGAAATGATTGGGCTTTGGCGATGGAAAAGCTATCACCGATGTCGTTGCTCATTTAAAAAAAAAATGAATTTACATCAAAGGCGACGGAAGGAGCTTATCCGTCGCCTCTGCCATGAGCGAAGGCGACCGATTCGTATTCTGTCGCTTTTTGTGGAAGCAAAGGCGACGTTGTTTTACTTTGTCGCCGTTGCTTATCAACGGCAACGAAATTTCACTCCGTCGCCTTTTCCCTCGTCGCTTTTAAGGAAATTTCTTGTAGTGGTAGATCATGCAATTCTAACTAGACTAGGCAACATACATATCATCATATTCAGTTCATCAAACAATTTAACTAAAAACATGTTTTTGCATACATACCACACAAGACGTGCTTATGTTTAGATGTTTATAAATACGACTATACAAGAACAACATGCAATTAAACACACAATGAAGCATACAAGGCAATAGTACTAGATTGGTTTTAAGGAAAATAAGTCTGGCCTTGGTTCTATTAGAACTGGCTACTAATAGACCTCTATTCAAACGAGCTGTAGCTAAACCCTTGAACCTACAATTAAACAACATGATGCAAGTAAGCATGCAAGAACACAATAATCAAGGACAAAAGAGATTCGAAGGAATCACAACACTTACACAACCCAACAAAAGCTCTTTAGCACGACCACGAACTATCTTGAACTTAAACTTCGGAGAACAAGCATTCAATACTTTGCTTCACCTCTTAACATTAAACTTCCTTTTTTACTAACAATTTTGACAAGGCTTGCTATACCAACAAGCTACCAAGCTCTCAATCAAGGATATAGCTCACGATAGATATCTCAATTATAATTCAACTCAACAGTGTGACCTTCCGTAATCAATATCCATCGACCCTGCTCAAGTACTCAATCAAACCTTAATTTTTGTGCTCGTATAACAAGAACTCGAGTTCACACTCCAAACGACATTAACCAACTCTTGGTAACTTTAACAATAACCATTTGCTTGGCTTTCACCAACAAACAAATTATGAGAGAACGAAACCATTTCACTAAAATGTTCAAAACCAACTATACTTGCAGCAACACAAAACATTTCTTTCTTAACTTACCCAACTTAGAAATAACCACCGAACCCACACAAAACCTAGTGAAGAGAAACTCGAAATTAGAAACAAGCAAGCATTCCAACTCAATTACTCCATTCTTACCTTAGCGTTAGGTTATAAGAAGGAAAACTAGCCAATGCAAAACATTCAAAAATCGAAGAATGCTTGAGTGGCCGTCGATTTCGTAAGGAAGAAGAATTCTCGTTGAACAAAAGGTAATATCTCAGCCAAGGCATAACTTGAATTCAAACCAGAAAAAGGTAAGGAATATATGATTCATGCCAAGCTTGACCGAGAACTCACTAATCAAACCCAGTCAGTGCCAAAATTGAATACCTATTAACGAGAATGGAAAGATTGAAGGCATAAAAAATGTCACCGACGATGAGGTTAGAGGCGAACGCTTGACGCTGGCGATCATTGAAGCCACGAACCCAAAGCATGCAACTCTTCACCATTCACTTCATGGTTGATGGAAACCAACGACCCAGATGAAAATGGTGGAGGCTTAAAGCCATTGTTGAGAAAGAGATAATTTTTTATCGAAGGACATGAAAATGGTGGAGGCTTAAAGCCTCAACACATAATTACAACCTAAACTTGTGTATTTATAGACTAGTCAATTATAACCTAATGAGCCCTTATTGGGCTTACACTCTATCAAAAACAAATAACAACAAATATTCAAAGCGTAGATATCTTATCTACCATGCTAATAACTGTGTAGATATCTTATCTACCATGCTCATAACTAACTCCAAAATAAATAACTAAATGAAAAGACCAAAAACAATGTAACCGATTTTATGAACCTTTCAACATCTCCAACTAGCCGCCTCAGTTAGCTGTTGGGTTACCTGGTGGAAAAACTAGAGAAATAAAGATGAGTACAAACATACTCAGTAAGAAAACTCAGTCGAGGTACAATTTGCATAGTAACATCAAGTAGCATCCTAACAACTACATTAATCACAACCAACAATATCAGAACATAACATGGTGCTACCTAGATCATGATTTACTTTACATGACCTGTAATAGAGGCACATTGGCCAATCTTGGTTCCCTTGAGAGCATAATAGTCTTACCCTAATTCATCAATGATCATAGCACTAAACTGGTCTCTCGGGAGATGGTTAGAAGGACAAGCTCTAGAAATGATCAGAATGGTGTACTGATGACACTATTCTAAGGGAGCCTTCCTACTAATGCCTAGAGCGTGTAAACGCATACGCCACATGCTGCTACAAACCAGAAAGTTGTAGGCCTACACAAATTGTCTAAGTGCAGGTATGCATGCCCTTAAAAAGAAATGGTGGTCACTAAGTCACAACTAGTGGAGGCCCTCGCCAGTAGTTGAGTTAGCTTGAGACTCACTTATCACCTGAAGCTAAAGATCCTCCCATAGTAGTTTTACATTATGATTAGGGCCTGCTCTAATTAGCTAAAAACTAGGCTTCATAGGAGGTAACATATGACATCACATCCCAATTGTTGGAGGGGGCAGATACCTCTCATCTTCAACCCATAAGAGGACCTGGTACATCCCATCCTCTGAGCCTTTAAATGATGTTAACCAGCTGATAAATCTAAAAGTAAAATATGCTCAGTCTAATAAAGATACATCAAAACATGCTTCTAAACATAATATATTATCATCCTAAACATGGTACTACAAAAAACATTATACACTTGGATTGACTCGCAATGTTACCTTTAACATAGCTAGATAATTAAGATATAGAAAGACTAACTAACATGATCAAACTATACATCCAAATATCATAATAGTAAAACATGCAATTAAGTAAGGAAACAACCCAACATAACATGCATAGGACCCATCAACCTGAGCCAAAGAGTCATTACCTGAAAAATAGTAGATTAGCTGCTCGATCGAGCTCCAAGAAATAATCAAAGGTCTAAACACAACTTAACCAATAAAAAGGTATATTAAATAAGTTTCAGATCATAAAAGTGACTAAAAAAAGATAAGCTTAGAACATCGAAATTCAGAAAATTGGGAATAGAATGTGAGGCGACGATGACGGTGGTACGTGAATCTCTAGTGTGAAAAATGGATTTGACGTGCTTCCACATGCGTAGGTAGAGACGATCAATGTCGCTTAAAAACATGTAGTCAACAACGAAGCTGAAGAGCACACGTGGCTACACGAGAGAAGCTGTGCGGGTGGTGATTGAGATGTGGCACAAACGATGGCTGAACAGACGGTCATGTGGTGTAGCAATAAGTGACGTTTGATAAGAGAAAGAATGAAGCAGTGATGGCACAAATTTGATGGTGAGAAATCCTACTACGCGTGGAGATTTTTAGATGGCGACTTCCTTTCACAAACAACAACGTGATACCCATCTCCCTGTAGTTGCTCAGTATGGATTCCCACGACTGATGGCAGCGTTGAAAATGAAGGGTGTGAAAAATGGAGTTCTATAATGGTGAAAAAGTGGATAATGATGTGGCATTAATGGTGTCGGCTTTAGGGTTTCGTGAAGGCCTTTATTAACTTATGATGAAGGAATGATTGTAAAATCATTTTCCAATTGATTTTATAATCATTCCAAATGATTGTAAGTCTCTTAATTACAAAATTGCCCATAAGGGTAAAATTACCAGAATACCCCTAAAGTAAAAAATAGATATAAAGATAAAATTAATTAAAAAAAACCCCTAATACACACCTAAAATGTTGTATAAAAATCTTGGTTGTTACAAATTTACTAAGCTTTTATGCACAATCCTTAATATAAGCAGACCTACTTGTGGAGTAACATGGAAAAAGAGGTAGCAGAGCACATCAACATAACTAAAACACTTAGGTAAAAATAAGAAAGATTGGTGTAACCCTTGAGTGTACCTCAGTTAAAATGAGAGGAGATTTCTATAGATTTTATTGCATGATTGCTTAGTACCTCAAGAAGTTTTACCCATATTTGGCTTTTAGTTGGTCGTTTGACCAAGAATGCACACTTTATCCCTGGTAAGGCTACCTTTATCGTGGAGAGGGTGGGTACAATTATTTTTGGAGCATATCGTCAGGTTCCATTGGGTTTTGACAAAATTGTATCAGGTAGAGATACTTCTTTCACCTTGCACTTTTAGAGAGTCCTCCAAAAGGGTTTAGGAATCGAGTGTAGTTTAATTTCAGTATATTTTTTCACAAAAAAACAAATGGTCGCACATGGAAGGTTAACCATATTTTAGAGCATATGTTGTGTGTCAATGTTTTAGATTTTCCTAGTAATCGATCATCTGCTAAATGATCATTCATAAGTCGTTTGTAATGCATAACTAGGTCAAAAGCCTATTTTACCTCAATAATTACATCTTTCTCCTTAAGTACTACTGATTACTTTAATGAACAAGTTGTTCATGGACCAACTATAAACTAGTGTCCTCTCGAGCCAGTAACATGCAAATACCCTTTGTTCAAGTCCCATAATCAGTTTTTAAAAGAACAACTCATATTTTTCTATAATAATTAAGGAATGAGTGAATTTCATCTTGTGACAACGTGGACGACATATTAACCCAGCGCTGTTTCCCTAGTCTCACACATGCACATCAGACTAAGTATTCAAAAAGCAAGAGTTCACAACTCACTCAGGATTAAGATCATACTAGCATATGACTATCCTAGTGAAAAATTTGATCTACGTCTATAACAAAATTACTTAAACAGATTCAATATTTCTGATCCTGTCTGGTGCAAAAATTCCATTTGTATAGCACCCCAGTAACATGTCTTCTTTTTAGAATAAAAATATGTTGTTTAATTATATATTCCCTTCGGGGTGGATACACCTTCAATACATTCCCTTGATACAATAATTAGCTCTAAACTTGTAGCCTTTTTAAGCTGTGCGTTGCGTTTCATATCTAATGGAGATATGGTAATTTATTTAATTGCGCATTTAAAATGTGTTACTAAATCCGAATACTGCGTTAACGAAGGGACAAGAATTGACCAAATCTGCATTGGTTTACAAGCTCTAACGGAGGCTACGAGCCGGAATTATTCCCACTATACTTTCTCTGTCTTCTTTTTCAATTTTTACTTTCCTTTTTTTCTTATTCCATTACGATTGACATTATTTAAAATTATTCTATTCAAACATTTTTATCACACCCCTACAATTTGCTGGATATGATTATTCCCTTTGATTTTTTTTTTTTTAAAAAGAAAAAGTTAAGCTAACGTTTAAAAGTAAAAAAAAAAAAAGAAAAAAAAAACTATTTATTGTGATTAGCTCATTATAAATAATTAATAAACATAATTTTTATATATATAAAAAAAAAAAACATCAATGATTATCAAGCTAAACCTTGATGTTAAAGGTTCACATTTTCACATCTACCGTATTGCTATCTATAATATCCGGATATATCAGAAACCATTACATGTTTTGAAGTCTATACCCAAAATACTTTAAAAGCTTTCTAGTTTAAGCGTTTTGTAATGGTTTTGAACTAAGGACGTTTGACGTTTGACGTTTGAAGGAGTATATCTTGTAATTTGTTGGCTTAACGAACTAGGTTGCTCTTTGAGATCTTAATTCTTATACAAAATTGAATATATATGGATGCGAGTGATTATAGATGAGAGATTATTTTGATCGGTTAGAAATTTGAATTCTAGTAATAACTCGTTTAAATGAAATTATTTATAAATAGATTGTAGTTAATAACTTATATGAACGATGATCTTTGTTGAGAGATCACTCACAATAGCTCGTTAAATGTGATTAGAAATGAATGATTAATGTGAGAGATTTAATATGATATCAAAAGTCATTAAACACAAACAATTTTTGATCTGATAAAAAAAAAAAATTATAATTAGATTTTAGATTCATGTACCAGAAAATGACACTATTTTGAAAGAGAGGTTAAGATCTCACCTTGTTGATTGAGCACTCAAACATTTGATAAATTTAGAGAGCATTGATACAAGCGATTGGCCTGATGATTAATAAAGTGGAGCTACTATTTTGATATTTGAGGTGCAATTCACGAAGGAAAGAATGGCATTACAAAAAAAACGACAACCCGAACAATTATGACTACTCAATCTAAATTGTAATTAAGGATTCGATTGATTTTTGACTCGTTCAACCAACTTAACATCGACTAAAAATAATAATATTTGTGCGTAAATTTAATTAATAATATAGTTTTTTAGTTTATTAACAAAAAGTTCCTTGGTATATGGTAAAGAACGATATATCGATAATATGTAATTATTATTATTATTATTTAGGTTACAATACGTAACTTAAATTTAAGTATAGTATAATGTTTTTTTTACATATTTACGGGTTATGAATTTAGTTATAGTGAGAGAAAATGAAGATTAACATAATTAGAGAATCATATTCAATCTAATCTGAAGATATAAGGGTTAGGTTGTTGATACGAATCCAATCAACGATCCATTACATGTACCGGAAGGCCCTATTACAAGGAGTAAGGCAAAGAAGATTCAA
>JBBMEG010068928.1:0-13424 GCA_037832605.1 Cyclanthera cordifolia
CGTTGAAATAGGGTTTAAAGGAGTGTGTAGGACGATCATCGGACAAATTTAAGTTCAATTCATGAATTAACCACTTTTGAAGCAAAACCCCTAAAAAACTAACATAAAACTATGAGTTAGTGAATGAAAAATAAAAGTTCATCGAACTAGGGTTTGAGAGGAGTGTGTAGGACGATCATCGGATGAATTTAAATTCTAATCATGAATTAACCACTTTTGAAGCAAAAATAAAAAAAAACTCGCAGAAATCTATTGGTAAGTGAATATAAAATAAAATTTCGTTGAACTAGGGTATGAGAGGAGTGTGTAAGATGATCATCGGACAAATTTAAGTTCAAATCATGAATTAACCACTTAAGAAGCAAAACCCCTAAAAAACTCGCTTAAATCTATGTGTTAGTGAATAAAAAGTAAAAGTTCGTCGAACTAGGGTTTGAGACGAGTGTATAGGACGATCATCGGATGAATTTAAGTTCAAATCATGAATTAACCACTTTTGAAGCAAAACCCTTAAAAAACTCGCATAAATCTATGGGTTAGTGAATAAAAAATAAAAGTTCGTCGAACTAGGGTTTGAGTGGAGTGTGTAGGACGATAATCAAACGAATTTAAATTCAAATCATGAATTAAACACTTTTGAAGCAAAAACCGTAAAAAACTCACAGAAATCTATAGGTAAGTGAATAAAAAATAAAAGTTCGTTGAACTAGGGTTTTAGAGGAGTGTGTAGGACGATCATCGGACGAATTTAAGTTCAAATCATGAATTAACCACTTTTAAAGCAAAACCCCTAAAAAACTCGCATAAATCTCTAGGTTAGTGAATAAAAAATTAAAGTTCGTCGAACTAGGGTTTGAGAGGAGTGTGTAGGACGATCATCGGACAAATTTAAATCCAAATCATGAATTAAACACTTTTGAAGCAAAAACCCTAAAAAACTCACAGAAATCTATTGGTACGTGAATAAAAAATAAAAGTTCGTTAAACTAGGGTTTGAGAGGAGTATATAGGACGATCATCAGACGAATTTAAGTTCAAATCATGAATTAACAACTTTTGAAGCAAAACCCCTAAAAAACTCGCATAAATATCTGGGTTAATGAATAAAAAATAAAAGTTTGTCAAACTAGGGTTTGAGAGGAGAGTGTAGGACGATTATCGAACGAATTAAAGATCTAATCATGAATTAACAACTTTTGAACCAAAACCCCTAAAAAACTCGCATAAATCTATGGGTTAGTGAATAAAAAATAAAAGTTCGTCGAACTAGGGTTTGAGAGAAGTGTGTAGGACGATCATCGGACAAATTTAAGTTCTAATCATGAATTAACCACTTTTGAAGCAAAAACCACAAAAACTCGAATAAATGTATGGGTAAGTGAATAAAAAATGAAAGTTCGTCGAACTAGGGTTGAGAGAAGTGTGCAAGATAAATATCAGGGTTTTAAAATAAATGTATGGGTATGTGAATAAAAAAGAAAAATTCATTTAACTAGGGTTTTAGAGGAGTCTGTAGGACGATCATCGAACGAATTTACGTTCAAATCATGAATTAACCACTTTTGAAGCAAAACCCTTAAAAAACTCGCATTAATCTATGGGTTAGTGAATGAAAAAATAAAAGTTCGTCGAACTAGGGTTTGATAGGAGTGTGTAGGACGATCATCAGACAAATTTAAATTCTAATCATGAATCACTTTTGAAGCAAAAATCCAAAAAACTCGCAAAAATCTATTGGTAAGTGAATAAAAAATAAAATTTCGTTGAACTAGGGTATGAAAGGAGTGTGTAGGACGATCACTGGACAAATTTAAGTTCAAATCATGAATTAACCACTTTTGAAGCAAAACCCCAAAAAAACTCGCTTAAATCTATTGGTTAGTGAATAAAAAATAAAGGTTCGTCGAACTTGGGTTTGAGAGTAGTTTATAGGACGATCATCGGACGAATTTAAGTTCAAATCATGAATTGACCACTTTTGAAGTAAAACCCCTAAAAAACTCACTTAAATCTATGGGTTAGTATATAAAAAATAAAAGTTCGTCGAACTAGGGTTTGAGAGGACTATGTAGGACGAACATCAAACGAATTTCAGTTCAAATCATGAATTAACTACCTTTGAATCAAAAACCCTAAAAAACTAGCATAAATCTTGGGGTAAGTGAATATAAAATAAAAGTTCATTTAACTAGGGTTTGAGAGGAGTGTGTAGGACGATCATCGAAAGAATTTAAATTCAAATCATGAATTAACCACTTTTGAAGCAAAATCCCTAAAAAACTAACTTAAATCTATGGGTTAAGGAATAAAAAATATAAGTACCTCAAACTAGGGTTTTAAAGGACTGTGTAGGACGAACATCAGACGAATTTAAGTTCAAATCATAAATTAACTACTTTTAAAGCAAAAACCCTAAAAAACTCGCATAAACCTTTGGGTAAGTGAATAAAAAATAAAAGTTCATTTAACTAGGGTTTGAAAGGAGTGTGTAGGACGATCTTCAGACGAATTTAAGTTCAAATCATGAATTAACCACTTTTGAAGCAAAACCCCTAAAAAACTCGAATTAATCTATGGGTAAGTGAAAAAAAAATAAAAGTTCGTCGAACTAGAATTTAAGAGAAGTATGTAGGACAAATATCAGTCGATTTATGTTCAAAGCATGAATGAACCACTTTTGAAGAAACAACCGTAAAAAACTTGAATAAACCTATGGGTAAGTGATTTAAAAATTAAAGTTCGTCGAACTAGGGTTTGAGAGGAGTGTGTAGGACAAATATTGGGCGAATTTAAGTTCAAATTATGAATTAACCACTTTTGAATAAAAAACCCTAAAAAATTTGCATAAATCTATGGGTAAGTGAATTAAAAATTAAAGTTCGTCGAACTAGGGTTTGAGAGGAGTGTGTAGGACAAATATCTGGAGAATTTCAGCTCAAATTATGAATTAACCTCTTTTGACGCAAAAACCTTAAAAAACTCGAATAAATCTATGGGTAAGTGAATTAAAAATTAAAGTTCGTCGAAGTAGAGTTTGAGAGGACTGTGTAAGAAGATTATCGGACAAATTTCAGTTAAAATCATGAATTAACCTTTTTTGAAGCAAAAACCCTAAAAAACTCGAATAAATGTATGGGTAAGTGAATTAAAAATAAAAGTTCGTCGATCATGGGTTTGAGAGTACTGTGTAGGACGTTCATCGAACGAATTAAAGATCAAATAATGAATTAATAACTTTTGAAGCTAAAACCTTAAAAAACTCGCATAAATCTATGGGTAAGTGAATTCAAAATTAAAGTTTGTCGAACTAGAGTTTTAGAGGATTGTGTAGGAGGAACATCAGACGAATTTATGTCTAAATTATGAATTAACCACGTCGAAGAAAAAACCCTAATAAACTCGCATAAATCTATGGGTAAATGAATAAAAAAAAAAAGTCGTTGAACTAGGGTTTTAGAGGAGGGTGTAGGACGATCTTCGGACGAATTTAAGTTAAAATCAAGAATTAACCACTTTTGAATCAAAAACCCTAAAAACCTCAAATTAATCTATGGGTAAGTGAATAAAAAATAAAAGTTCGTCGAACTATAATTTCAAAGAACTATGTTGGACAAATTTCGGGCGAATTTATGTTCAAAGCATGAATTAACCACTTTTGAAGCAACAACCGTAAAAAACTTGAATAAACCTATGGGTAAGTGAATTAAAAATTAAAGTTTGTCGAACTATGGTTTGAGAGGAGTGTGTAGGACAAATATCGGGCGAATTTAAGTTCAAATTATGAATTATCAACTTTTGAAGCAAAAACCCTAAAAAATTCGCATAAATCTACGGGTAAGTGAATTAAAAATTAAAGTTCGTCGAACTAGGGTTTGACAGGAGTGTGTAGGACAAATATCTAGAGAATTTCAGCTCAAATTATGAATTAACCTCTTTTGAAGCAAAAACCTTAAAAACTCGAATAAATCTATGGGTAAGTGAATTAAAAATTAAAGTTCGTCGAACTAGAGTTTGAGAGGATTGTGTAAGATGATCATCGGAAAAATTTCAGTTCGAATCATGAAATAAACTTTTTTGAAGCAAAAACCCTAAAAAACTCGAAAAAATCTATGGGTAAGTGAATTAAAAATAAAAGTTCGTCGAACTTGGGTTTGAGAGTACTGTGCAGGACGATCATCGAACGAATTGAAGTTCAAATAATGAATGAATTACTTTTGAAGCAAAAACCCTAAAAAACTCGCATAAATCTATGGGTAAGTGAATTAAAAATGAAAGTTTATCGAACTAGGGTTTTAGAGGATTGTGTAGGACGAACATCAGACAAATTTAAGTCCAAATTATGAATTAACCACGCTGGAAGCAAAAACCCTAATAAACTCGCATAAATCTATGGGTAAATGAATAAAAAAAAGTCGTTGAACTAGGGTTTGAGACGAGGGTGTAGGACGATCATCGGACAAATTTAAGTTAAAATCATGAATTAACCTTTTGTGAAGCAAAAACCCTAAAAAACTCGAACTAATCTATGGGTAAGTGAATAAAAAATAAAAGTTCGTCGAACAAGAATTTAAAAGAACTATGTATGACAAATATCGGGCGAATTTATGTTCAAAGCATGAATGAACCACTTTTGAAGCAACAACCGTAAAAAACTTGATTAAACCTATGGGTAAATGAATTAAAAATTAAAGTTTGTCGAACTAGGGTTTGAGAGGTGTGTGTAGTAGGATCATCGGACAAATTTCAGTTCAAATCATGAATTAACCTTTTTTGAAGCAAAAAACCCTAAAAAACTCGAATAAATCTATGGGTAAGTGAATTAAAAATTCAAGTTCGTCAAACTAGGTTTTAAGAGGACTATGTAGGACAAATATTGGTTGAATTTAAGTTTAAATCATGAATTAAACACTTTTAAAGGAAAAACAATAAAAAACTCGAGTAAATCTATGGGTAAGTGAATTAAAAATTAAAGTTCGTTGAACATGGGTTTGAAAGGAGTGTGTAGGTCAAATATGGGGCAAATTTAAGTTCAAATCATGAATTTACCACTTTTGAAGCAAAAACCCTAAAAAACTCGCATTCATCTATAGGTAAGTGAATAAAAAAAAAAAGTATGTCGAAGTAGGGTTTGAGAGAATTGTGTAGGACGAACATTAGACTTCAAATCATGAATTAAACACTTTTGAAGCTAAAACCCTAAAAAACTCGAATAAATCCATGGGTAACTGAATTAAAAAATAAAGTTTGTCGAATTAGGGTTTGAGAGGAGTGTGTAGGACAAATATCGGACGATTTTAAGTTCAAAATATGAATTAACCACTTTTGAAGCAAAAAGCCTAAAAAACACAAATAAATCTATGGGCAAGTGAATTAAAAATTAAAGTTCGTCGATCTGGGTTTGAGAGGACTGTGTAGGACGAACATCAGACGAATTTAAGTTCAAATCATAAATTAACCACTTTTGAAGCAAAAACCTTAAAAAACTCGCATAAATCTATAGGTAAGTGAATTAAAAATAAAAGTTCGTCGAACTAGGGTTGAAAAGGAGTGTAGAACGATCATCGGACGATTTTACGTTTAAATCATGAATTAACCACTTTTGAAGCAAGAACCCTAATAAACTCGCATAAATCTATGGGTAAGTGAATTAAATATTAAAGTTTGTTAAACTAAGGTTTGAGAAGAGTGTGTAAGACAAATATCACGCGAAATTTAAGTTCAAATTATGAATAACCACTTTTGAAGCAAAAACCCTAAAAAATTCGCTTAAATCTATAGGTAAGTGAAATAAAAATTAAAGTTCGCCGAACTAGGGTTTGAGAGGAGTGTGTAGGACAAATTTCTGGAGAATTTCAGCTCAAATTATGAATTAACCTCTTTTGAAGCAAAAACCTTTAAAAACTCGAATAAATCTATGGGTAAATGAGTTAAAAATTAAAGTTCGTCGAACTAGGGTTTGAGAGGACTATGTAGGACGATCATCAGACGAATTTAAGTTCAAATCATGAATTAACCACTTTTGAAGCAAGGACCCTAAAAAACTTGCATAAATCTATAATCGAATTAAAAATTAAAGTTCGTCGAACTAGGGTTTGAGAGGAGTGTGTAGGACGATCTTCAGACGAATTTAAGTTCAAATCATTAATTAACCACTTTTGAAGCAAGGACCCTAAAAAACTTGCATAAATCTATAAGTGAATTAAAAATTAAAGTTCGTCGAACTAGGGTTTGAGAGGAGTGTCTAGGACGATCTTCAGACGAATTTAAGTTCAAATCATGAATTAACCACTTTTCAAGCATAAACCCTAAAAAACTCGCATTAATCTATGGTTAAGTGAATTAAAAATTAAAGTTCGTCGAACAAGGGTTTAATTGGAGTGTGTAGGACGATCATCAGACGAATGTAAGCTCAAATCAAGAATTAACCACTTTTGAAGCAAGGACCTTAAAAAAATTCGCATAAATCTATAAGTGAATTAAAAATTAAAGTTCGTTGAACTAGGGTTTGAGAGGAGTGTGTAGGACGATTATAGGACGAATTTAAGTTCAAATCATCAATTAACCACTTTTGAAGCCAAAACCCTAAAAAACTCGCATAAATTTATGGGTAACTGAATAAAAAATAAAAGTTCGTCGAATTACAGTTTGAAAGGACACTGTAGGACTAATATCGGACAAATTTAAGTTCAAATTATAAATTAACCACGTTTGAAGCAATAACCATAAAAAACGCGAATAAATCTATGGTTAAGTGAAAAAAAAAAAAAGTTCGTCGAACTAGGGTTTAAGAGGAGTGTGTAGGACGATCATCAGACGAATTTAAGTTCAAATCATGAATTAAGCACTTTTGAAGAAAAACCCCTAAAAAACTCGAATAAATCTTTTGGTAAGTGAATAAAAAATAAAAGTTCATTCAACTAGGGTTTGAAAGGAGTGTGTAGAACGATCATTAGACGAATTTTAGTTCAAATCATGAATTAACCACTTTTGAAGCATAACCCCTAAAAAACTCACATAAATCTATCGGTAAGTGAGTGAATAGTAAAAGTTCGTAGAACTAGGGTTTGAGAGGAGTGTGTAGGACAAATATCGGGCTAATTTAAGTTCAAATCATTAATTAACCACTTATGAAGCAAAAACCATAAAAACTCGAATAAGTCTATGGGTAAATGAATTAAAAATTAAAGTTCGTCGAACTAGGGTTTGAGAGGAGTGTGTAGGACGATCATCAGACGAATTTCAGTTCAAATCATAAATTAACCACTTTTGAAGCAAAAATCCTAAAAAACTCACAGAAATCTGTGGGTAAGTGAATAAAAAATAAAAGTTTGTCGAACGAGCGTTTGAGGGGAGTGTGTAGAACGATCATTGAACGAATTTATGTTCAAATCATGAATTACCCACTTTTAAAGCAAAAAGCCTAAAAAACTCGGATATATCTTTGTGTAAGTAAATTAAAAATTAATGTTCGTCGAAGTAGGGTTTGACAGGAGTTTGTAGGACGATCATAGGACGAATTAAAATTTAAATCATGAATTAACAACTTTTGAAGCAAAACTCCTAAAAAACTCCCATAAATCTATTGGTAAGTGAATAAAAAAATAAAAGTTCGTCGAACTAGGGTTTTAGAGGAGTGTGTAGGACGATCATCGGACGAATTCATGTTCAAATCATGAATTAACCACTTTTGAAGCAAAAACCTTAAAAACTCGCATAAATTTATGGGTAAGTGAATAAAAAATAAAACTCGTCGAATTAGGGTTTGAGAGGCCTCTGTAGGACTAATATCAGACAAATTTATGTTCAAATTATAAATTAACCACGTTTAAAGCAATAACCATAAAAAAACGCGAATAAATCTATGGTTAAGTGAATTAAAAATTAAAGTTCGTAGAACTAGGATTTGAGAGGAGTGTGTAGGAAAAATATCAGGCGAATTTAAGATCAAATTATGAATAACCACTTTTGAAGCAAAAAACCTTAAAAACACGCAGCAATCTATCGGTAAGTTAGTAAAAAGTAAAAGTTTGTCGAACAGCGTTTAAGAGGACTGTGTAGGACAAATATTCAGACAAAATTAAGTTAAATCATGAATTAACCACTTTTGAAGTAAAAGCCCTAAAAAACTCAAATAAATCTATTGGTAAATGAAATAAAAATTAAAGTTCGTCGAAGTAGGGTTTGAGAGGACTGTATAGGTCGAACATCAGACGAATTTAAGTTCAAATCATGAATTTAACAACTTTGAAGCAAAAACCCTAAAAGACTCGAATAAATCTACGGGTAAGTGGATTAAAAATTAAAATTCGTCGAACTATGGTTTGAGAGTAATGTAGCAGACAAATATCTAGCAAATATATGTTTAAATTATGAATTAACCACTTTTGAAGCAAAAATTCTAAGAAAATCGCATAAATCTATGGGTAAATGAATGAAAAATAAAAGTTTTTCGAACTAGGGTTTGAGAGTACTGTGTAGGACGATCATTAGACGAATTTAAATTCAAATAATGAATTAACCACTTTTCAAGAAAAACCATAAAAAACTCGCATAAATCTAAGGTCAAGTGAATTGAAAATAAAAATTCGTCGAACTAGGGTTTGAGAGAAATGTAGCGGACAAATATCTAGCAAATATATGTTCAAATTATGAATTAACCACTTTTGAAGCAAAAATTCTAAGAAAATCGCATAAATCTATGGGTAAGTGAATGAAAAATAAAAGTTCGTCGAACTAGGGTTTGAGAGAAGTGTGTAGGATGATCATCAGACGAATTTAAATTCAAATCATGAATTAACCACTTTTAAAGAAAAAACCCTTAAAACAAGCATAAATCTATGGGTAAGTGAATTAAAAATTAAAGTTCTTCGAACTAGGGTTTGAGAGGAGTGTGTAGGACGATCATCAGACGAATTTAAGTTAAAATCATGAATTGACCATTTTTGAAGCAAAAATCCTAAAAAATTTGCATAAATCTATGCGTAAGTTAATAAAAAATAAAAGTTCAACGAACTAGGGTTTGAGAGTACTGTGTAGGATGATCATCGGACGAATTTAAGTTCAAAAAATAAATTAACCACTTTTGAAGCAAAACCCCAAAAAACTCGCAAAAATCTATGGTTAAATGAATTAAAAATTAAAATTCGTCGAACTAGGGTTTGAAATTAGTCTACGAGACAAATATCTTGCAAATTTATGTTCAAATTATGAATTTACCACTTTTGGATAAAAAATTCTAATAAAATTGTAGAAATCTTTTGGTAAGTGAATAACAAATAAAAGTTCGTCGAATTAGGGTTTGAGAGGACTATGTAGGATGATAATCAGAAGAATTTAAGTTCAAAAAAAGTTAGTCGAACTAAGGTTTGAGAGGACTCTATACAATGATCATCAGACGAATGTAAATTCAAATAATGAATTAACCACTTTTGAAGCAAAACCCCTAAAAAACTTGCATAAATATATGGGTAAGTCAATTAAAAATTAAAGTTCGTCGAACTTGGGTTTGAGAGAAGTGTGTAGGATAATCATCAGACGAATTTAAGTTCAAATCATGAATTTACCGCTTTTGAAGCAAGAACCCTAAAAAACATGCATAAATCCGTAGATAAGTGAATTAAAAATAAAAGTTCGTCGAACTATGGTTTGAGAGGATTGTATAGGACGATCATCGGACGAATTTAAGTTCAAATCATGAATTAACCACTTTTGAAGCAAAAACCCTAAAAAACTTGCATAAATCTATGGGTAAGTGAATTAAAAATTAAAGTTCGTCGAACTTGGGTTTGAGAGAAGTGTGTAGGACGATCATCAGACGAATTTAAGTTAAAATCATGAATTAACCACTTTTGAAGCAAAAACCCTAAAACTTGCATAAATCTATGGGTAAGTGAATTAAAAATTAAAGTTCTTCGAACTAGGGTTTGAGAGGAGTGTGTAGGACGATCATCAGACGAATGTAAGTTAAAATCATGAATTGACCATTTTAGAAGCAAAAATCCTAAAAAAATTGCATAAATCTATGTGTAAGTGAATAAAAAAAAAAAGTTCAACAAACTAGGGTTTGAGAGTAATGTGTAGGATGATCATCGGACGAACTTAAGTTCAAAAAATGAATTAACCACTTTTGAAGCAAAACCCCAAAAAACTCGCAAAAATCTATGGTTAAGTGAATTAAAAATTAAAATTCGTCGAACTAGGGATTGAAATTAGTGTAAGAGACAAATATCTGGCAAATTTATGTTCAAATTATGAATTTACCACTTTTGAATAAAAAATTCTAATAAAATTGCAGAAATATATTTGTAAGTGAATAAAAAATAAAAGTTTGTCGAACTTGGGTTTGAGAGAAGTGTCTAGGACGATCATCAGACGAATTTAAGTTCAAGTCATGAATTAACCCTTTTTGAAGCAAAAACCCTAAAACTTGTATAAATCTATGGGTAAGTGAATTAAAAATTAAAGTTCTTCGAACTAGGGTTTAAGAGGAGTGTGTAGGACGATCATCAGACGAATGTAAGTTAAAATCATGAATTTACCATTTTTGAAGCAAAAATCCTAAAAAAATAGCATAAATCTATGTGTAAGTGAGTAAAAAATAAAATTTCAACAAACTAGGGTTTGAGAGTAATGTGTAGGATGATCATCGGACGAACTTAATTTCAAAAAATGAATTAACCACTTTTGAAGCAAAACCTCAAAAAACTCGCAAAAATCTATGGTTAAGTGAATTAAAAATTAAAATTCGTCGAACTAGGGATTGAAATTAGTGTAAGAGACAAATATCTGGCAAATTTATGTTCAAATTATGAATTTACCACTTTTGAATAAAAAATTCCAATAAAATTGCAGAAATATATTTGTAAGTGAATAAAAAATAAAAGTTTGTCGAAGTAGGGTTTGAGAGGACTATGTAGGATGATCATCAGACGAATTTAAGTTCAAAAAAAGTTAGTCGAACTAGGGTTTGAGAGGACTCTGTAGGATGATCATCAGACGAAATTAAATTCAAATAATGAATTAACCACTTTTTAAGCAAAATCCCTAAAAAACTTGCATAAATCTATGGGTAAGTCAATTAAAAATTAAAGTTCGTCGAACTTGGGTTTGAGAGAAGTGTGTAGGACGATCATCAGGCGAATTTAAGTTCAAATCATGAATTTACCACTTTTGACGCAAGAACCCTAAAAAACATGCATAAATCTATAGGTAAGTCAATTCAAAAAAAAAAATCGTCGAACTAGGGTTTGAGAGAATTGTATAGGACGATCATCGGACGAATTTAAGTTCAAATCATGAATTAACCACTTTTGAAGCAAAAACCCTAAAAAACTTGCATAAATCTATGGGTAAGTGAATTAAAAATTAAAGTTCGTCGAACTTGGGTTTGAGAGAAGTGTGTAGGACGATCATCAGACAAATTTAAGTTCAAATCATGAATTAACCACTTTTGAAGCAAAAACCCTAAAACTTGCATAAATCTATGGGTAAGTGAATTAAAAATTAAAGTTCTTCGAACTAGGATTTGAGAGGAGTGTGTAGGACGATCTTCAGACGAATGTAAGTTAAAATCATGAATTGACCATTTTTGAAGCAAAAATCCTAAAAAAATCGCATAAATCTATGTGTAAGTGAATAAAAAAATAAAAGATCAACAAACTAGGGTTTGAGAGTAATGTGTAGGATGATCATCGGACGAACTTAATTTTAAAAAATGAATTAACCACTTTTGAAGCAAAACCCCAAAAAAATCGCAAAAATCTATGGTTAAGTGAATTAAAAATTAAAATTCGTCGAACTAGGGATTGAAATTAGTGTATGAGACAAATATCTGGCAAATTTATGTTCAAATTATGAATTTACCACTTTTGAATAAAAAATTCTAATAAAATTGAAGAAATCTATTTGGAAGTGAATAAAAAATAAAAGTTTGTCGAAGTATGGTTTAAGAGGACTATGTAGGATGATCATCAGACGAATTTAAGTTCAAAAAAAGTTAGTCGAACTAGGGTTTGAGAGGACTCTGTAGGATGATCATCAGACGAAATTAAATTCAAATAATGAATTAACCACTTTTTAAGCAAAATCCCTAAAAAACTTGCATAAATCTATGGGTAAGTCAATTAAGAATTAAAGTTCGTCGAACTTGGGTTTGAGAGAAGTGTGTAGGACGATCATCAGACGAATTTAAGTTCAAATCATGAATTAACCACTTTTGAAGCAAAAACCCTAAAAAACATGCATAAATCTATGGGTAAGTGAATTAAAAATAAAAGTTCGTCGAACTAGGGTTTGAGAGGATTATATAGAACGATCATCGGACGAATTTAAGTTCAAATCATGAATTAACCACTTTTGAAGCAAAAACCCTAAAAAACTTGCATAAATCTATGTGTAAGTGAATTAAAAATTAAAGTTCGTCGAACTTGGGTTGGAGAGAAGTGTGTAGGACGATCATCAGGCGAATTTAAGTTCAAATCATGAATTAACCACTTTTGAAGCAAAAACCCTAAAACTTGCATAAATCTATGGGTAAGTGAATTAAAAATTAAAGTTCTTCGAACTAGGGTTTGAGAGGAGCGTGTAGGACGATCATCAGACGAATGTAAGTTAAAATCATGAATTGACCATTTTTGAAGCAAAAATACTAAAAAAATCGCATAAATCTATGTGTGTGAATAAAAAATAAAAGTTCAACAAACTAGGGTTTGAGAGTAATGTGTAGGATGATCATCGGACGAACTTAAGTTCAAAAAATGAATTAACCACTTTTGAAGCAAAACCCCAAAAAACTCGCAAAAATCTATGGTTAAGTGAATTAAAAATTAAAATTCGTCGAACTAGGGATTAAAATTAGTGTATGAGACAAATATCTTGCAAATTTATGTTGAAATTATGAATTTACCACTTTTGAATAAAAAATTCTAATAAAATTGCAGAAATCTATTTGTAAGTGAATAAAAAATAAAAGTTTGTCGAAGTAGGGTTTGAGAGGACTATGTAGGATGATCATCAGACGAATTTAAGTTCAAAAAAAGTTAGTCGAACTAGGGTTTGAGAGGACTCTGTAGGATGATCATCAGACGAAATTAAATTCAAATAATGAATTAACCACTTTTTAAGCAAAATCCCTAAAAAACTTGCATAAATCTATGGGTAAGTCAATTAAAAATTAAGGTTCGTCGAACTTGGGTTTGAGAGAAGTGTGTAGGACGATCATAAGACGAATTTAAGTTCAAATCATGAATTTACCACTTTTGAAGCAAGAACCCTAAAAAACATGCATAAATCTATAGGTAAGTCAATTAAAAATAAAAAATCGTCGAACTAGGGTTTGAGAGGATTGTATAGGACGATCATCGGACGAATTTAAGTTCAAATCATGAATTAACCACTTTTGAAGCAAAAACCCTAAAAAACTTGCA
>JBBMEG010068939.1:0-13424 GCA_037832605.1 Cyclanthera cordifolia
AATAGTAAAGATTTTAAAATCATTTAGTTAGGGACTAAATCCAATTTTAATTAGTAGTGAAATTCCGGGTTGTTACAGAAGGTGAACACCACCCCTATGGGGCAAGCCGTAGAAGTTAGAGTTGACTGAGTCCATAGTGATCCTAATGGGACGGTCGAAGGTGAACACCCACCTAAGGGAGGGGGGGAAAGCTATAGTGGTTAAGACTCCTATAAGAGCTGATCGATTCCAAGTAACATCCTAGGCCATTACATTTGTAAGGGGCAACGTCTTTGAGTTACAACGAGAAGGCTTACATCCTAATGAGTCGATCGTGGAGGTACGAACCCACAAGGGTTGATTAAGTTCAAGTAATCTAAGGTGTAACAATTAGGAGTTACACTGATATTCATTCCCAACTTAATGGCTGACCATTAAGCCATCATTAAGTGAGTTACATCGGTAAGAATTCAGACTCCTATAAAATGTCAAGTCATTCTCCATTCTAATCCAAACTGAAATGTGCTAACAACCTCTTGCAAGATGCTATAAGTTCTACAGCTCTCTCTCTAAATGTGACGAACCACCTCTAAGACTTGACCAAAAGGTATTCTATTTTAAATTCCTTGAGTTTGTTGAAGATCAATGTAAAATGATTAGCTTTTTTTGTTTTAAATAATTGTATTTAAAGTTTGGCAGGCCGGTGCACTTCATATTATTAAATTAACACTTAGGGGTTAATTTAAAAAGGGAATTTAAAAGTTTTTTTACATGGGGTTCAATTTAGAAGCAAAAGAAATTGGAGGGACTAATTTTTAATTAAAGCTTTTAAAACCCTAAGTTTAATCCAACCGAATCCTGGTGTTCTTCCTCTTCAATGTAGTTGCAAACTATCAAACTATTGGCCACTCCCGCGGTTCTTTTGAATTCGTCTTCACCATTGCAATTTTGTTCTTCTCTTTGAAATTCATCATTATTCCTTGCATGTTGGACCAAGTTTTCATCTTCATTGATTTTCATGTGAGTCTTCATCAAATGTAGAAACCCACAACAAGAGAGTGCTCGGTTGATTGAGTTCTTCGTCGTTGTTAAGTTTCCTGGCCGGACCATTTGTTCTTCGTCAGTGCTTTCTTCTTTTCATTCTGCAAGATCGTTCCTTCCCTATGATATTTTTTGTTGAATTCATTCACCAAGAAATCCTCATTGGCGACTTCGTCTTCTTCTTTTGTGTCTCGAATAAAGATGCGAGTTTTTTAGGTTTTGAGTTTTGGCTGCTGTCAATGGATTCTCAGTGCTATTTTCTTTTGGGGTTTTGTGTTTGATCAATGCTTGTGAGTTTTCTATTTTTGTTAGGCTCTTCGATTTTTCGTCTTGTTTGGTTGTCGTTAATTTGTTCGTCGAAGAGGTATGGTGCAATGAGAGAGTGCGCAGTTAATCAAGTTTTTTGTGGTCGAGTTTTGAGCCGATTGTTATAGGTTTGCTGTTGAGTTCAAGCTTGACGAAAGTTGGTATTACTGGTCAAGATTTTTTGTTAATATATCTTGGTTTGGCTTGTTCAGGTTGTTATTAAGTTCATGCTAAAGTATTGATTGTTCGAGTTTTATTGTCGAGTTCGACCTCAAGTGCTCGTGTGTATTGTTATTCTATTTCATTTGGAGTCTAAGATGGATTTTTTAAACTTGAGTTTGGTGGTTTTGGACTTGTAATGATGGTGTTCGTCTAAATGCTTGAGATAGCTTGGTGAGTTATGTGTGGGCATCGAAATGTTGGCCAACAAGTTTGATTGAAGGGTTGGTCGAGAATCTGTGTTGGCTGGTGTTTCTACTTAGTTTCAGCAAGGAATTGATGTTAGATGTTGGTTCAGCTTGGGAGGTGTATCGAAGTAAGACTAGAAAGTAGGCTTCGACTACTTGTTCTCCAAAGTTCGAGCTCGGGTTAGTTCATGGTCATGCTATATAGCCTATTGTCGGTTGGTTTCTATGCTAGTAGCTCGGTATGAGTAAGTCATCGCAGTACCTTCAAATCCCTTTTTAGTCTTTGAATGTTTATTTGTGTTCTTGATTGCTTACTCGTACTTATTGCTTATTTGTAAGTTTATAGGCTTACCTAGAAAGTTCTTATTAGACTTAAATCTAGTGTTAACCAGTTCTAGTTGAACTAAGGGTAAGAGATCCTTCTCGACTTTATTGTATATATGCTTGATCCTAAATTTATCTAATGTTAATTGTATATATTCTAGAATTTGATGCATGCCTGTATTTTAACTGTCTCATTTGAAATCATATGTTGTGAATGTGATTTGTGTGCTGACATATTCTAGGAAGTGAATTGTGCTTACATATTGAGTGCCTTGTTTGAATTGAATGAGTGAAAAGTGTGCTGACTAGGCTCTAGGAAGTATTGCATGTTCTCTTTCCTTAACATGCATGAAGCCTATAATTGACAATCACGTTATCTGACTGCTGAGCTAAAATTATGAACGCTTGTTAAATCATGAACAGTACTCTAATTCTCCAATAGGCAATGAGTTGTTAATTTGGATGCTTCATAGGTTTGATGCCACTTTCTCGTGTTTTATATATCTGTGGCTTAAGTGTTAAGTAATCTCGAAACATATTTGCAATAAATCATATGATATGTTGCATGCATAATAGGTTGTGTGAATATTAAGTCACATTTTCTTCATAGAGTGAGCATACAAGCCAGACGCGCATGTCTCCTCTCCACCATAGGGTGGTTACAAAAGATCATATGGTTTATTGTTGCATGACACGTTAGGGGACGACCCATAGAGGTGTAGGGCTGGACGCAACCAATGTCCTCTAACGGATAGAGGTTACTGTTATAAGAGCTTTCACATGTTATTAGAATGATGATCACTACATCGACCTGAAGTGTGGTGGGACTGACCGTAGGGTCGATAGTTTGCACTTAGGATCTTGACATCGGCTGGGGACTTGGTCATCCATACGTGTAACCTAGTTGAGTGATCTAGAATGCATAGGGTGCGATAGCATGAATTATCAGACATCGGTCGAATATCCTTTATTGCTTGAATTGGAACGGGAACTTACTAGGCAGTTAGCAGCCGAATTTGCTAAGACATAAGTGAGAACCGTGCTAGTAGGCTGGATCTCCCTCGGCTCGGTGCCATGCATGGTAGCTAATGTGTACAAGTTGACTCCACCATGCCAGAGGGACTTGGTGGATACCCCTTACGTCTAAGCGCTCTGTCGTATCTTGGAGGCTTCGAGTAGTAGATTTTTGGGTATCGCGGCATCACCCAGTGAGACTCCTCCTCTAGTATTGTCAATGGCTATCGGCTCGGTGACTCTTGTGCCCAGGAGTTTAGATGCGTTCCCCTTCGTTTGTGCATGTTATTCAAGACTTATATTTCATCTTTGCTTTGGTTCAATTCTATATGTTGTGTACACCCCGTGTGGGGTTTCTTTCTTAGTTATCATAAACTCACCCTTCGTTTTATGTTGACTATGGATTCAAAATCATAGTTGCAGGTATGCATAAAGATGGATGACTGACAGTTGAAGATAAACTAGTGGGGACGTGTCTGTTGCGTTAAGTCATGTAGTATCTCTACTTTTGTTTAAGTTATTGCATCTCTTTCATCACGAGCTGTAGTAATAGCTTAGTTCAAAACTATGTAGTTTTGAAAGCGAGATCTCGAGATCCATGTTTTAACTGCGTGCTTCTTGGATATAATGAATGATTTGATTTGATCTTCCAAGGTCGTTATAAATGAATTTCCAATTGTCCAGGTTTTGTTTTGTATATTTTGCATGTATGAGTTTCGCAGGTTTTTATGAGAAACTCTGCCAAATTTTTTTAAAATTTTTTTAATAAATATGTTTTTATTTGTCTTTTTTTTTTCTACTACACTGTTAGATTGTTCTTTAACATTACATAATTACCCAAATCATTATCACTTATTAATGATATTATAAATTTAGTGGAATAAAAATAAGTTTGGAACCAGCTAAAACCTTGACGATCTACTAAAACAAAGTTACAAAATTGGACAAATATTTTTACTTAGATCATTTTAAGTTCCAATCATGTGTAACTCAATGTATACAACTACTACTTTTAATCATATTTCTACCTCCGCCTATATATGTGCAACACCCATACAACATGTGCTCGAATTCATATGTATTTATACATTTTCAAACTAGATTGTTACTACACTAATACAAATTTTGTGATTCTTGAAAATTCTCGTAGAAGAAGAAATGTCATCAACTATTGAATTAGGGTAAGTTTAAGTTAGAATATAATGTAATTGAAAGTATTTTCTTAACATCGAAGAGTTATTATATTATTGTCTTAAGAAGGAAATAAGATTATTAAATACAAAGGTATCGTAAAAGCATTGGTCTGTAAAAATGGTTTGAGTCCTATTACAAAATATTAAAATAACTATTTCGATCTAGAATGATAATTATCATATATTTTCGATCTAGAATCGATTTTTTTTTTTTTTTTTTTTTGTATATATATAAAAAGATAAGGGTTAATAAGCAAGTATTTATTTCCCTTTCTTCTAGGAAAGTTGAAGCAAACATTAAAAATTGAAAGTAAAAGAGGAGAGAAAATGTAATTCAATATGGGATTTGAAAACATTACGTAATAAGACAAAAGAATAAGTTAATAAAATGACAAAGAAACAGCTTGTTAATAAGACAAAGAAATAAAAAGAACAAAAAGTTTTCTCTCTCTAAATAATTAAGTTTATTTTTCTATTTATGTAAATAAATAAATTATCGGCAACCTGTTTCTATTGAGCTCTACAGCCTGTGTCGGCCTTTATAGTTGCTTCCCTCGCCCTCCACTTTGTCCAAATTCTCAGACATTCTTTCTTTTTTTGTTGTCCGAAAAACATAATACACGAGAGATAATCATTTTCCATGCATTTATTTTTCTTACAGTAATTAGAAAGAATATTCGGAAATCAATTTTGATTTATTTTAGTTTAAAATTTAAAATTTTATATTTTGGCACTTCATTTTCAAAAATTCAATTTATTCCATTTTCATAAATCAATTTTTAATTTTTTTTTTTTAATTTTAATACAATGAATTATAAAAAATTTAAATTTAAATTATTTATTAGAAAGTGTGAGCATTCATCTCAAAACCAGAAGCAAAAAATTGGAAAGGTCAGCAATTGAATATTTAGAAACTCAACAACAACAATGAAACAAAATTCATATTAAAATCAAAACTTTGAAATTTAATGGAACACATCTCAATATATATGACCAAAATGATACTTTTAACATTTATTTTATTTATGTTCCTTTTATCAAATATATTATTTTTCTTTCTTTTTAATGCGATGTTGAATTTGATAAATTAAAGATGACAACTTAATGCATATGATTATCATATTAATATAATATATTGTTTACCTTTGAACATAATCTTCTCAATTTTGTTGTTTGTTTCATTCAAAAAATCTCATATCCATAAAGATAATAGCTGTCATCACTTATCTACTATTCAAGATCTTTCCTCGTCTATGTGAAAACTTTAAAAATAAGTCAAAGTATATATCACACATTGATGCAAAATAAACTTAGATAAATTTAAACATCCCAACATTTTTTTTTTTAGTTATAAGTGAAGAATGACCATTTAAGTCTAATTTCATTACTTAAAAAAAAAAAAAAAATCTAAAAATGTTATTTTCATTTATAAATTTCATTATTTTAAAAGCTAAGTTGCATATTTTAAAAAATTGAAAATTGTCATAGAAAGGAGAGTTGCAATAAAAAAAAGTCAAATTATTGTCGAACATAACGAAGCTCGAGATCATATCAAGTATTAAGAGTTTGTCTCGATGTACCGCTCTTGCAGCCCACACCAAAACAATGCTTTAAGATTTGTACAAGTAATTTTTTAATTATAAAATCATATATTATATGTTATGTATATCTCTTATTTGCAAATACGTACTATGTGTACCTATTAGACAAATTTTGATAAGTTTGGATCTCATGGGGTAAATTATTGGATAGATAAGGAACATATCACATCAACATTCTATTGATAACGATAATGACATAAAGGACTAAATAGAAACATAGCCAAAAGCTCAAAATCATAAATGAAATGTAGCAATTAGATAAATTTTGATAAATTAGAGTCTCTTTGTGGTAAATCAACTGAAATATAATGACTTGTCACATCAATATTCTAATAATAATATTAAAAACGCAGAATAAATATAAATTTAATATAGAGTTCAAAATCACAAAGAACATATATTCCATGATTAACTTTTGATAAGTTAGGATAAACACTAAATAAATATAAATCGATATTTAATTGATAGTAAGTGATCAGCAACATACAAACAAACGAGATTTAATAGAAAGATTGCCGGTTTAAAACGATGTTAGTTTAGCAAAAGTTTAAATTTGGATGATCAAACAGAATCAACAGGCTACGTTGGTACTTCGTTAATAATACTGTATGTAAGACCATAAAGAAAAGTAAAGTCAAAGTCAAACGTTGATTAAATTAGAACGGCGTCGTTTTGATTCGAATAAAGTAGAGTTGTTGGGTGTAAGATGTGGTCGCCGTCTCAGCTTAAGTGGTGTGGTTTTTGTTTTTAAATAATACGATGTCATCTTGCTCTTCATTTATTTTATGTCGATGATGTCATTTTCGAGTGAGTGATTAATTATGATCAGCAGGTTTTGAGATCTCAAAGTTCGAAGTGTTGGCTGATGAGTACTTTTCTACCTTGGTTTGAAAATAAGTAGCTATGTTTCTATACCGTGTATATTCTTATTTGTTGTGTGAATGTTCAGGAAACTAGTGTGAATTTGTTAGTTGGGACGTTTTACATTTTTAGAGTAATGTGTGTGAGTTGTTACTGGTGTTTTATCGTCTCTTAGAAAGATGTATTAGTTGTTAGTAATACTCCACTCTTGTAAGAATGCAGTGCGCTGCTAGGGGTGTTTCACTACTTTAAGAGTGCATGGTGAGTTAGTAGTAGAGTTTCAAATATAGAGTGAGTTGCTAGCAGAGTTTCATTCATTTAAGAGTGCATGGTGAGTTGCTAACAAAGTTTCACTGCTTTAACAATACATGGTGAGTTACTAGGAGAGTTTTATTTTGTTTTAAGAAATGTAGTGTGAGTTGTTGGCGGTGTTTCCCTTCTTTGAGCGTGTTATCGTACTTGTGAATGGAAAATAATTATATATTACACCTGAACGATATATGATTTGTTCGAGATGTTAGTTGAAACATGTTTAGTGATGTATTATGGTTCAAGGCGTGATGAGTATGAATATGTGATTTGTCAGATGAAGTAGATAAGATTGAAGGCTATTAAACTCTTACCAGTTTTGTGTAGGGGAAGCAACTTTAGCCAGGTTCATAATGTTGCTTCAGTAAGATTCACTCATGTGGGTTACAAGGTCGTAACTTGCACAAACGTGAGACTTCTATGAAAAAATAAAAAGCGTTACTTCAACGAGAATGTGATAAGTTGTGTGAGTTGATGGATTGGTCGATGCTATAGACCTCTATTCAATAGAATAAGGATGTATGACTCTATTACGAATAAGTCATGTGCGAGCTTCATTTTTCTCAGTGGTAATTGGAAGACTTTGATTCGAGCTTGATTCTCTATGTTCAGATTAGTTGTTGAACGACTAGAAGGTGTCCTAGTGCGATTAATACGACGAACAATATGAGATTGGTATTTCAAGTAGTTAAAAGACGTGTTGAAAAATTCAACCTCAAATAAATATCTCCTGATATATAGGCTGTGATAAATATGAATGCAAGGTCAAGAACAACATTTCTCCTTTTGATGAGCTATTACCTTGAAGTTTTGGAGGTGTTACACTATAAATGCTAATAATATAACTAATGATAAAAGTTTCAAACAGAATCAATAATTCTAAAACTCAAAACCACAATTGAGATTTTTTAAATTTTAGACATGTTCGTTAAGTATTTGATTTTCTTTTTTTTTTTTGAATAATTATATCTAATACTTCAACCTATCATTTCCTTATCTTGATATTTACATTTTACCTATATTTTAAAAATAAAATTATAATTTGAAAACTAAAAAAAAAACTTTCTTAAAACTTGTTTTGATTTATGAAATTCGTTTATCATTGAAATATATATTTTTTTCTTTTAAAGAAAGAATATTCTATGTAGAAAACTTGAATGTTAAAAAATTAATCGAAAATTAAAAAAAAAAAATCAAATAGTAATCAAATGAGTCGTAATTGATAGATAAGTTCAATAAAAGGCCATTCCTTCAAATTTGGACATCACCCAAAGTCCATTAAAGGACATTAATCACATATCAAGTGTTAGAATCTTTATAGACACACACTATCCTTGTATATAATATTTCATAAAGTAAAGATGAAAAAACAAACATGAAATTTCATACATTATACTAATAAATTGTCTATCTAAACAAAACTTCAATTTTAAAATGTTAGATGTTCAAATTTGTATGCAGTAGCATATAATATAAGATATTAAAACATAACACAAAACACATTCATTTAATAATAAATAGAGATATAATATTAGGATTTAAAAATGACAGAGACAGAGATATGAAGAATAGAAAGAGATGAAAAGAGAAGACAAAGCGTGCAAAAAGATGAACAAAAAACACAGAAAATTTCTAACTTTTATGCTGTGTCAGTTCATTGCAAAACCCTAATCGTTTTACTCTATTTCCAGAATTAAAATTATAAATTATTTTAACAGTAAAAAAAAAAAGAAAAAAAGAAAGGGTTTCAAAGTTTTTTACCGTCAACTTTCGCCAATAGATCCATGGTAGGTTTGCTTTTTTTTTTTTTTTTTAATCTTCTCCAGAGAACTCCTCGTAATTTCCTGCAAAAATTGGGTTATTAACACAACAAACATAAAAAAATTACACTTACTTTTACACCATCTTCTTCCATCATCCATACCCATCAACATAATATGACCAAAAACCCCTATTTTTTCCTTCAATTGAAGGAAGAATGTTTGGGGGTATGAAATGAAACCCTAATTTAAACAGGGAAAGGGATCGAGGGCGGTGAAATTAGATGTATGCATGGCTCCTCATACGCCATCTGCGGAGGCCCGTCGAAGAGTCGATGAGCTCTACAAATGGCATACAGGGAGCCAGGCACATACAAACATACATACACAACAATTCCTCCATCAAAATATTGATACCAACAGAACATTAGATTGATGGTGTGGAGTTTTTTGCATGCCACTCCTCTTTTCCCCTTTTCCATCATTTAAAACCCCTTTGAAGGGGAAATAAGATGGAAAAAAAAACCCCCTTTGTAGAAGAAATCGAATGAAAAAAAAAAAATCAATCTAAACAACGTAAACATAGCTCAATAGTTAAGACATCTCGACTTATGATACGAAAACGGTTCGAATCGAGGCAGTAACTATATGATGTAAAGTTGTAGATAGGAAAAGAAAGTTTCTAGGGAGGCTAATTTTATGGGAAAAAGATGGGATTTGAGGTAGGGAGAAAGTTAGCTAGAGAATGATCCTAGAGAGAGAAAGGGATATATATATATATATATATATAGAGAGAGAGAGAGAGAAAGGTGTGAAAGTTTAGAAGGGGGTGAAGAGAGGAAGAAGGGTAGGTATATATATATTTAGAATTAGTGAAGAGGGAAAAGAAGGGGTAAAGAGAGAAAGAGGTTTTGCTAGGTCATGATCAAAGAAATTGAAGGAGATGAAAAAAGGCCCACAAAAAACCCTAAATAATTGGCATAAAACATGCAAGCAAACAAGTGAGCTAAACTTAGGGGAATTAAGCAAACTTAATGTATGGTGGGGTTTTTTTGAGTAATTTTCAATGTGGGAGATAGTAATTTTTTGTGTGGTTATAATTTCACCCCATCTCCTCACTTCCCACACACATATAAGTCATCATAACACATCATAATCATTGTATACATGATAAATAATATCAAATCATAAACATAATGTGAAAAAAAAAAAAATCACACTATAACAAATAAAACATGGTTGTCCCTAATAAACGCCTAGATCCATGGTCAAAATACACAATTCGATCTAATTGTGTAATAACGCCCGCCGCATTGTTCTAATCGTACCCAATAATTTCGAGATCAACTTCCACAGGTGATTGGTTAGTAGTCAAAAGAACAATAAAAAATAAGAAATATTATGAGTTCAATTCATGACGATTACCTATCTAAGAAATAATTTGTTACGAGTTTCCTCGACATCTAAGCGTTTGTAAGGTTAAATGACCTGTGAAAATAATCAAAGTACATGTAAGCTGACTCGAAAGCTCGTAAATATAAAAAAAGAGACAAATTCTTAAGAATAAAGAAGAAGATAGGGTGGAAAATTTGGGGTTTGTGTTAGTAACCAAACAAGTTCATAAGCAAAGGGGTGTTATGGGGTTTTGAGATCTCATTTTCTTTGGTCATAAAAAGCAAAATTTGCTTTTTGTATTCTGAATCTCATTTTGTCTTGGAGTGTTTGGAAAGACATATGATTCCTCATATCCCCCTCTTCTCCACTTCCTAATTTGCATTTATTTTATGCTTTCAAACCTCAATTGAACCATTAAAAATTGGGGATAAAATATGGAAAATACCATAAAGTAATCTATGCCATCATCCTCTTTTATTTATCTCCACATCACTTAAAAAAAAAAAAAACTTTATTTTAAAAATTTTAAAGAAGACAAAGATTTCCACTTGCTTTTACTTCCATTTAATTATAAAAACCTGTTACTTAATGGGTTTGTCCACCCCAATTTTCACAATCTAATTTCACTAGCTTGCCTTGTTAGCTCTATTTATTTACATATTAGAAAAAACTATTTTATTTATAAACATACTTTTCCCATTCTGTTTTTTTTTTTTTTGGTTCATTGTGTTTTCAATAACCAAATGTCAAACTACTTTATAAATTAATCATCCATTAAATTAAGACATCAAAATTAGAAGCAACATTGTGCAATAATAATAATAATAATAAGATAAATTATAAGTTTGATCTCATACTTGAAAGTTTTTTTGAACAAGATACATATATTGAAAAGTAGGCCAGTAGCATACACAATTCTTACAAAAGTGTTTGTCAATTTAGCATAATACAATCAATCACACTAAAAAAAATTGTTTTTTTTTTTTTTTTGAAAACAAATATTTATAAATCAGCGGCCAGCACTATAACCAACACAGTCTTCCTACAAAGGCCACAACGGGGGGGAGAATCCCATCCAAAAACAAGACCCAACTACCTCATAAGAAAATAAAAAGTTCCAGACAATAGTATCCACACAAGGGCTTTTGGCTAATACATCGGCCACCCCATTACAAGATCTATTATAAAAGAGGAAGAACACTTTCCCCAGCCTTTAGGATAAAATCCCAATTCAGAAACAACGTTACTAAACTCAGAAAAGTCCCTCTCGACTCCTTGCAATGCTTGCACCACGCCCTTAGCATCAGATTCCATAATCAACGGGAGAGTCCAAATGTCAAAAAATCCACCATATTTATCAGACCCTCTTTAATCGCTACCCCTTCGAGAACTTTGACCGAGCAGTTCTTGTAACCTGATTTGATCCCCGACGCAATTGGCTTCCCATTACAATCACGGACTATCCAGCCAATCTTCTCATCCTCCGAACATGGACAAACAATGGCATTTGAATTAAGCTTCCAGAACCCTTGCGGAGGCGCTTTCCAGTACCTATCCTTCTCGAACTCGCTCGATCTCCCAACATCTTCCAAAGAGCCTGCAAATGAGGAATAAAAAGCATAAATCATTTTAGCCACACTCACCCGGAGCCTATGGAAAATAAAAGAACCATTGCCATTATTCAAGATATCATTCCTATTGTTCCATAAACTCCATATTAAAATCAAAGCCTTAAACCTATCCTTCCCACCGGCTCGCAAACAGAGTCTCTCCCATAACTCAATACCTTTATCCACCTTCAAAAAATAATCCTTAAAATCAACAAAGGATGGAAAAAACTCTAACCACAGGCTAATCGAATGCTTAAACTCCTTAATGATATGCATATTCGACTCACTTCTTTTAGGACACTTATGATCCACATCAATCCTACGGCCAATGATATTACACCTGGTCAGAATCGCATTAGCAATCACATTCCACGCACTAATCTTAATTTTTGGAAAACAGCGGGTGCTCCAGAAACTATCCCACATAGAAGCATAAACAGCTCCTCTGGAGGAAGAGGCCAAACCACGATTCGCCAGCTCCATCTCAAGATGATAGGCACTTTTGACCAAGAAAATGCCCTTAGAGTATTGATTCCACATAATCTCATCCATCTCTCCCAACTCACAAAGAGGAGTCCCAAGGATTACCTCGGCGTCCTCCATACAGAAATGATTCCTAATAACCTCCTCATTCCATCTACCCTCCCTAAGAATAAGGTCTGCCACTCTTTTATTCCCCCAATCCTCATAAGCCTTGATGACAAAAGGATTCCCTAATCTAGCGACCCTAGGGTCCTGACCTATCACAATTCCCACTCCATCACCAACTTTCCACCTGTAACCCTGTTCAAACAACTCTCTCCCCAACAGAATACTCTGCCAGGCATATGACGGGTTACTACCCAGCTTAGCATTCAAGAAATTACCATCTTTAAAATATTTTTCAGAAAGCAGCCTACAAAGAAGACTATCAAGGTTTTTAAGAATCCTCTAACTGTGCTTGGCAAGCATAGCTTGATTTAATAAATTTAAGTTCCTAAACCCCAACCTGCCCTCATTTTTCCTCCTGCAAAGATTCTTCCAGGCAACCCAGTGAGCTTTACTCCTATCTCCGTCACTCCCCCACCAAAATTTTGCACATAGCTGTTCCAAGCTTTTATTAAAAGAATTTGGAAGTTTAAAACAACTCATAGTATAGGTTGGAATAGCTTGGCCCACCGCCTTAATCAGCACCTCCTTGCCCCCTTTTGAAAGCAACTTCCCCTTCCACGCTTGTAAGCACCTCTCCAGCCTCCCCCTTATTGAGCTAAATAAGGCTTTTTTGTCTCTCTGATTTTGCGACGACATGCCCAAATGGACAACAGGATTGTTGTTAATCTTAACGGCTCAGCACCTTACTAAGCGCACAAGCCTTAGCATTACCAATACAACCACTGAATAACACGCTCGACTTTTCATAATTAATCTCCTGACTAGAAGCCACCTCATAACAGTTGAGAATATCTTTGATTTTGGAGTAATCCTCCTCTTCCGCCCTAAAAAAGACCAGACTAGCATCAGCAAAGAATAAATGGGAAATCGAAGGGCAAAAATGATTAATGTTAGGGTATTTAGTATGGATATTCAAGTAGGGAATAATTATTACATTTTCATCCCAAATTGATTTTAATTGCAAGGATATTCA
>JBBMEG010068961.1:0-13418 GCA_037832605.1 Cyclanthera cordifolia
CCGACCGTTACATCGCCATAAGTGAGCCGCAGCAGTTACAAGGCCGGCTGCTATAAGAGTCAGTTCATTTCTCCCTTTGGAGGGGCGATTCCTATGCTAAGTACCCTTAAGCCATTCTTTATACTTTAGTTATTTCTCCCTAATCCATTTCTGACTTAGGCATCGGAGGCCATGTGGCTCACACCACACCGGTGTGCCCTAAATCTATCTGTTTTGCAGGCACTTTCGTCTTCAACCAAATAAATCGTACTGTGGATAGACCGTTGACCATTTTTCGGCATTGACAGTAGTGATTCAAAATATGGACGACTCTTGAGCTTACTCATGCCTTCCTTCAATATATATATTAAAACATTATAAGTATAGAAGAGGTAAGAAGTTATGAATTTCTATAGTTATACGAGAGACAAACGAAAGACTAATTTTTTTTGACAATTTTACTTTCTTTACACGTGTGAAAATCTCTTAAAATTAATTTAAAGGTGTCCATTGCAACACTTTTCAAACTTTAGAGGAGGTGATTGCAACAATTGAAATTTTAAGAACATAATTATTACAAACGTCATACTTTAGAGATGGTTTGTATAATTTTTTCAAAATTTTTAATGTGCTTTGTACACGTTGTTGTTATTATTATTATTTTTATTTGTTATAACAACTTTGAGCAATATTATTATATTAATACGTAATTATTTTATCCATACTAAAAATTAGTTCAAATTTTGTTTATTAATATTTATTTCTTACCACAACTTTAATATATTTTTTACTATTATTATTACATATCTCATCATTATCTCTTTAATTTCATATAATTTTCTCAATCCTACAAATATATCGTTTTTAGTTCAACAAGGATGGATGACATTTTGAACTCATCGCATCTTCATTCATAACCATGCATTATGTCGTTGATCTATTGGCTTCTATGAAATATGTCTAATCATATTAAATGATAAGGTTTATTGAAGCTACTTAATACAAAAATTAATTGGGTGGCTACTTCAATGAATAAATATAATAATTAGTGTTAATTCAGTCCAAAAAACGACTTTTGACTCTCATTTGTAATGTCCTTTATGTAAGAGTTAAAAAAATGGTGCAAGTGACGCGGACTCGTGACTTCTTGATCGACACAACAATAGTATCACTAAGCTACTGCTGTTGTTGGTGTAAACAAACAAACTTCAAAAAACAAACATAAACATATTAACATTTATAGTCAAATGACTCCTCCAATTCCAAGCATTATAGAAGTGTTAAAAGATTGACAAAAAGGCTGGTACATCAAATACCACGGTTATAAAAAAAAGTAAACATTGGAGATGAAATTTGGGCAACGTGTATTGAAGTTTCAATTTATGAAAAGTAAACTAATGCTATGGTTCCTAAATTTCCAGGCCTTTTCGTTCTCAGTTAAAACAAATCTACTGTTGATATCTGTTGACCATTTTTTGACATCAACAGATACCACATTGTTGGAAGCGTAATATAAACACTCTCAAAACAAAGAATTCAAACAAATAATATTTCTCTTTTATTGAATAACTTTCAAGCTACAAACTTGATTCACACTTTTCTCTCAAGCTCACTTTACTATTTTCTTATGTTTGATGCTTGATATTTCAACACATACAATACATCCTATTTATATGACTCAATAGAAAAGTCTAGATCCATAACTCACATTTCTAGATCTAACTCTCCTTCTAACTTTAAAGAACCTATAACTCTCTCAAATTAAAATAAAAACTTAACATGTATTTATTTTCATAACTCATAAGATTTATTTTCATAACTTACTTTCTAATAACATGTTTACTTTTCAACACTGATAGGATGATGCAGACCCAAAAAGAAAATTAAAAAATAAATCTCCTTAGTTTGGTTTGAAATTTTGTTCTCTATTCAGAATTAACTTGAAGATTCAGAAATTTTGTGAAACGGGCAAAATACTTAAGCGGACATTTCATGATCCCAAAGAGTTGGATCCGACCAAAGCGAGTGAGACAGAGCGGGTATTATTTCGGTTCACAAATTCGGATCTAGTCCAAGATGGCTTTCCCTAAATGGTGCCATCTTGAGGAGGCATGTTGGAGATTGTTGGAATACTCACTTTGTGGCAAATGTCTCACATTGGTAAGGTGGAGGTTCTTCAATATATATATAAGATAGAGTGGGCTACTCCCTAATTGTCCATTAGTTTTGAGATGAGTGCTCACACTTCCTAACAATGATAACATCTTATAAGGTGTTTTCTTTTTGACTTGAGTAGAGGTTTTAGAGAGAGATGAGAGATGAAGAAGATGCTAGTAAATTTTATTTTAATTTTTTTTGTCCAGAATCAAAATTAAATATTCTAAAATTTGGGATCAAATTAAAACAAAAATGATATCCAACCACTAAAATAAAATTGTAAGAGAATAATAGAGGAATAACCATAGTAATTTAACCTTTTTTTTAATTACAACAATTGAAAAAGAGATTCGCCATTAATTACAACTCTAATGACATTATTTTTTAATAACTATACTCATCAATATTACAAAGAAACAAATAAACAGTTTTTGTTATTTATATTTAATGTAATTTCCATACTTGGATAATATATATCCAATTCATTTAAAGAACTTTGCAACTATATAGTTTAGCATAGGGGCAAAATTGTCAACAATAAAGTAGGAAGATAAGATAATAATAAATCAATAATGGCTGGATATAGCCAGTGTATGACAAAGGAAGATATTTGCATAATGATTTATTAGAATTCAGTAAATAAAATACAAAAATTCCTTCTATTTTGGTACTAAACATATATACTCTGTTATAAATAATGATAGAAAGTAATAATAAATAATGAAGAGGCAACTGAGAAACGTGGACCATCTGTGGCGTAAGAAGCAATGGAGGGAAGTGAAGCAAGTTCCTCTAATTAACAAACTTGACATCTGGGTTTCTTATAGGTTTAAGCCACATGTCTGCCATTACTCTGGAGGACAAACTCCAGAGCAAATCCGGACCCTTGGATGATAAACTCTTTCCTTTCTTAACCGCCTTCCCAATCCCATATCCCACCAGCCACTGCATCGCCGTCAGCCTCTGCTTTTCACCGTCCCAACCATTCCTCTTCCCTCCCCCTCCCTTCCTCACCTTTAACCCTCCCACGTGCAAGCTCCTCACCTTGTACCTTCTCTCTTCCTCGTATTTGCTTGATTTCTCTTCCGCTTCTTCTTCTTCTTTTGCGTGGATCAGACCCACCATTGGCCCTCCCACCGCCTCGTATCGCCGCAGTGGATCCCTTAACTGCACCACCACCGCAATTGTAATGTTTTCTGGATCCTCTAAAGTCAAGCTCAGTTTCTTCATCCAGTCTTCGAATGGAACCGCACAATCCAATGGGTGAGCTTCATTTTGATCTTTGCCTCCAGTTTTCACGTTCATGGCAGACACTTCAAATGGGGCTTCTTCCTCTGCCATTTCCGCTTCCACTTTCAATGCTTCCACGCTCATTTCTTCCAGCTTCTGCATCGACAATGCTAGAATCTCTTCCATGCTTACTGGGGATTCCTTTAAGTTCCAAATTCCTGTCGAAATTCTCTCCTTTCTTCCTGTGCTCATTGCGCTCGCCATTGATTTCACCGCTGCAATGGCGCGAGCCGCGGTCGAGCTTGCTCCTTCTTTGTTTCTCCCTTGAATGATTGCTGACGCGATTCCTTCAAATGCTATCTGCTCTGCCGTTTTCCCCATGAGTTCATCTGCAGACATTAATGCCATTACTTTGGAGCTCAATTCCTCCTGCCCACTGCACGCCATTCGTTGAAACAATTCGAATCCAGTTAGAGACTGTGTGGAGGGTAAAATGAACGGTTTGGATAACTGCATTGCTAGTTTTGGAGTGTCCTTCCTTGAAACTTGGGTGTTGAATGGATTCATGGCGGCTAAGTAGCCTCCATCTCTAGTTTGAACAATGCAGCCTAATCCCTTTCCGAGATCAGAAAGGTATGATTCATAATCTGTTTGAGAGGAATCCTCTGTTTCTTCAAGTTGGAAATGAGGGACTTCCGGGTAATTGAGTTTGTTGTTACTTTTGTAAGAACTATCATCATCTTCTTGCTCCAGCATCTGTAGAAACTCCATTGTTACGTTTTCTTCATCTGCATCGAGTCTCTGTGAATCAGATTCTTCGTCGGTTTTGCCAAGGCTTTCATCTCCCATCATTGACTCTAAAGCTTTAATTTGTTGAGCAATGGAATCGAGTTCCGATAATCGATTCAAATGAGCTTGATCGTGTACAACCTCCTTCACTACCTCGCTTGAAGTCGACTTCTCTCCCACTGATTTTTCAGATTCTTCTTTTTCCACTTCTTCCTCTTTGTCTTGAATCTCGACTCCTTTGTCGACAACTTCGAAGTCTGGAAGATCGAGATCTTCAATCTTGGCTTCTGATGATTTCTGAACAGACGGTGAAGTAGATGGAATCGGTGCTGGTTCATCTAAGTTCAGTTCATCCATTCCTGGAAGATCTGTGGATTCTCTTGTTTGCGATGGAGTCCAAGCTTCAGTTTGACTTGTCAATCTCGGACTAAGAACACTGAATGAAGTCTTCGATTGCTTTCTCCCGAAAGATTTACCCGATTTGGATTCCTTTGATACAGGTTGGTTGTAAATTCCGATTCCACCGTCTTTCTCCATAATCTGGAACCCTAATTTGACAACGAGTTGTCCTCCTTTGGCCTTTCCCGCCAAATTGAAGCTAAAATCCCACTGTCGAACTCGCGTTCCTTCGTAACTCTTCTCCATGGATTCTTCAATCAATTTGCTCAAATCCACAAAACTCCTCCCGAAATCAAGCTCCTGAGCATCAATAGCAAAAGCGTAAATCAAAAAGGGACGAGGCTCAAATTTGGGAGGCTTTCCATTACCAGGAGTGTAATAAACATGAGATTTGAGGAACAACGTCTCTTCAAAATCCGCAGCGCCTTGGGAAACCCTAGACGGCATGGTGTTGACGGCTCCATCTCTGGTCTCTTTCTTCCTGACACAGACGGAAAGTCGAAGGCCATTCATGGAGGCGGGAAGACCTTGGAGCGAGACGACTTCAACAGAGAACAAGCAGCTCATCTTGTTCATACCTATATGAGAGAGAGCTCGCATGGGCTTCCAATTCCATATCCCCTTCTTTTCCGGTGGAGCCGCTTCATCCAACTTCCTCGAGGCTGTCTGATTCGGAGAAATGATGTTCGGTTCGACATGGTCGAGCTTGGGGCGGGAGCGCCATGGGGAAAGAGACATGCGCCGGGACCTTGGCTTGCTGAGTCCGTCGCTGAGTGTGGAGATGCCGACGACATCTTCAGCAGTGGGAATGGAAGGAAGAGAGGTCCGAGGAAGAGCAAGTGAAGCTGTCCTTCGAGTGGCAGAGGTGTGGGTTTGGTACAGCGATTGGCTGAGTGCTTGAAGCTCGTCAAGAAGCTGGGTATTAGAATCCTGGTCAGTGGCCATGGATTTGAAGCTTAGAAGCTAAAAGAAAGCGAACAATGGTGGAGGAGAGAAAGAAGAGAAGTAGATAAGAGAAAGAAACAAATTATGGTGAAGAACATGAGGTGGGAGAGACGATAAGAAGATGGATAGAGAGAGTAAGCTGTGGAGGACGGAGAACCAGCCATGAATTTGTGGCGCGCGCGCACACACAGACAGACTTCTTCTTCCTTCTTGTGGTCCCTTTCGGAGCTGCAATAAATGTTTCATCTGTAGTACTAATCCATTTGTAAATTTTCAAGCTTCAACGACAGGTTTTAATTAATGTTCAGAATTGACACCAAATAATTGATTTCCTCTCTTGTATTCATATTGCAGATAAATACAATGCTCCTTAACTAAATGTTCATGACTAATTTTACTGTTGAACTAAACCGAAATTAGCTAGGTAATGATCCTAATTGAATATTTAATTTAATTCATTATTTTGAATTAATATAATTCAAATTTTATATATTTATTGTTAAAAAAAAATGTAGGAACGATAGGAGTTAATTCAATTGATCTTGTTAATTAATTTAAACTATTCTTATGAGTTGCTACTTCAAATTAGAGAATTTGTTATACTATTTTAAGTTCTACAAAACTAATAGCTTGGCATTAATGAACACTCAAACGTTTTTTGATGATGGATTTAGGTGTATTTAGAAAATGAGGATTTACAAAAGAGATAGAACTTTGGTCCCTATTAGCATTTGACCTATTACGAGACGACATTTGTTGAGCAAAGATCACTTTATTCAAATTGGTGGGATCGAATTCGTGATATGGTGTTTAACTAGAATATCACTTAACAATAAAACCAATGTGTCACTGACTCTTTTGGTTCAACCACATTTGTTAATTTCGTTTTAATTGTGTCATGATATTAATTATTATTGTGGCTTTTCATTGATAAGTTTTCAAAATCAATTCACAAATACTAAAATTATGATGATATTAAATGACAATTTTAAACAGAAATGTTCTTCTTCTTTTTGTTAGACGTGTCTAAAATACTAGTTTCAATCATGTTAATTGACAAATAAATCTGAAAAAAGTATAAACCTGCAAGAATTATATCAAAACTATTCTGTCGTTGATGGCAAAATATTTGTTCTGACAGAAGATAGCCTAATCTACACTACACGATCAACAAACCATTGCTTTGTACGATTTAGATGGCAAACACACCAAACGAATTATTTGTTATTTAAAGTTACAGAAAAAAAAAATTCTTACCATGATAAATTTACAGAAGCAATTAATTGAAAACTCCTACCATTTCATTGAATTTCTTAACTAATGTATAGTATATCAAAGAGAGAAAATCATAAAAAATCTAGAGAACATCTACCATATTTAAACCTAAAAAGCTAATAAATACAAGAAATAAATTTAGAAACGTATATAATTTCTAACAAAATTTAGTTAAATAAATGAAGATTATATAATTTTTTTTTTGGAAAGTAAGAAAAAAACACTTTCAAAATTTAATTTTATCTTAATTTTGGAATTTAAAAAATATATTATTTTTGAAAATCCTAAAGGCGTGTTTGGTGGAGGGATTTGGGTTAAGTTAGTCGATGTTAAGTTAAGCTGGGTGTTAAGTTAATCTGAGTGGTTAAGTTAATATGTGTTTGGTGTAGGGATTAAGTTAAGTTGGATTAAATTAAGTTTGTTTAGTGAAGACATTTTTTTTAATACTGGTGAGGGGTCTCTCGGTTCTCTCTTCTGAACCAAGAGAGAGTGGGGTCCCTCGAGGCTGAGGGAGAGAGTGAGGCAGGTGGGGTGTGGGTTTAGGTGTGGTGGGCGTGAAAGGTGTTCGGTAGGTCTCGATGGATGCAAACAAGTTTGCAGAGCTGATGAAGGGGCTAGCGCTGACTGAGGAAGAAGAAGGAGATGTTTTTTAGCTGTAGGACGAAGAGATCCACGATTTTAATGGGAGGGTGGAGGGAGATCTTGTCTGTAAAATCCTATCCGCCAAATCGGTGAGCTCGGATGCCTTCAGGAAGGTAATTCCAAGGATCTGGAATGCTGAAAATAAAGTCAGAGTTGAAGTGTTAGGGGCAAATTTATTCCTGTGTTCGTTCAAGTGCAAAGTTTCGAAGGAAAGAGTGCTGGACAGGGGCCCCTGGCTCTTTGACAACTCATTGCTGATTTTGGAACAAATGCAAGGGGGCAAAAGGATCTCAGAGATGGAATTTAACAAAGCGGAGTTTTGGATTAGGATCCACGATGTGCCACCAGCTTGTCATTCTGAAGGAGGAGCTAGGAACATGGGAAATCTAATTGGAGAGTTCGTGAAATGGGACAGTGAAGGAGATGAGCGGAACAGAGGTAAGTTTTTACGAATTAAAATAATGCTTAATGTTTTGAAACCTTTGAGAAGTGAGAAGTGAGAAGTGAGAAGTGGGCTATTAGAGAAGTGGATTAAAAGTGAGAAGTGGAACAATGGCGGAGGAGAAATGGGCTCGTATTTCGTATGAAAAGCTGCCGGAGTTTTGTAGGTGTTGTGGTAGAATGGGGCATTGGTTTTTGGAATGCTCCTTTGTGGTATTCGAAGAAGGGAAGTCGTGGCCTTTCGGCGAAGAGTTGAGAGAAGTTAGTCCGATGAAAGGTCAGGGGCCTTTGAATCTCTTTGTAGGGGACGGAAGAGGTCAAGGAAGGGGCAGGGGCTTAAGTTTTGTAAACAGAGGAGTCCGAAAATTAGGGGTGGTGAATCATGAGGTTGTTCCTAACAAAGGAAAGGGAGGGGGAGGTAGTGACAAAAAAGTTAAGGAAACAGGAAATGGGGAGTGGGGGTTCTGCCGACAAAATGAGGAAGACTCATTGCCGAGAACGAACGTGCTGAAGAAGACGAGTCATTCAGCGGTGAGTCGGAGCGAGTCGGACGACGTGGTTGGATTTGTAACAGTCAATAAAGTGGGGGATAATTTTGAGAAAAAGAAAAAAGAGGAAGAAAGGAAATTTGGAGGCGGCGAAAATAGTACTGTTGTTGGTAAAACAAGTACTTCTGAAATTCAGTCTGTGGCGGTGAAGGAGACGTGTAACAGTGGGTGTTTGTTTGATAATAAACTGACGGGTGAAGAGAGAGATGGGCTGGACAAGCAGGATGCAGGCACGTGGAAAGAGAACGTGGCAAAGGAATTTGAAAGGCTAGATGGCGCGGGAATTGAATTTGGGCTGGAATTGAAGGATAATTTAATTGGGCCGACTTTGCTGGGCTGCTCTGAACAAATATTTAATCAGTCTGGTCTGGGCTGTGTTATGGAACGGGCCAAGCAGGAAACGAAACTGGAAAATGGGAGATTCAGGGGGCCTACGTAGTGTGGGTTTGAGACAGATTGGATTAATTTTGGGGAATGGCAGGCTCCAAAGCTGGCAGATCGAAAAATGAAGGGCCCCATGGAAATTAAGGAATTATTGGGTTCAAATAGTCCAAGGAAAAAAGGGGAAAAACTAATGGGAGACGCCATGAAAGGTGGAAAGGCTTTAGAAGCTGATCTTATAATGTTACAGGGGAAGGGGAGTAATCAAGCTAAAAGCAGACTTATGGTTAAAAAGACGGTTATGAGTTGGAAAAGGAGAGCCAGATTAAATGCTAATCATGGGGGAGAAATGGAGGTCGTGTTTGCATGCGAAAGCGTTAGCGGGTCAAAGCACAACCTGGTTGAAATGGTAAATGGGAATGTTGGGAAGAAAGGGAGAATGGATTGCGTTGAGATTTTCAGCGGGATATCGGCGGAGACTGTTGAGCAGTCTCGCCGGATGCAATGAAAACCTTATGTTGGAATGCTCGGGGATTGGGAAACCCCCGGGCCAGAAGGGCGCTTCGTCATGAAGTGCTGAAAGTGAGACCTCTAATTATTTTTGTTTGTGAATCAAAAAGTGATAGACGGGCGATGGATAGTTTGAAGATGTTGGTGGACTGTGACAGCTGCTGGTGTGTGCCGAGTATTGGGGCAAGTGGTGGTTTGATACTCTTTTGGAACTCCTCTCTTAATTTAGAGATTAGTTCCTTCTCTTAGGGGCATATTGACGCAGTGATTAGAGAGGATAGTTTTAGCTGGAGATTTACTGGATTCTATGGAAATCCGGTCTCTTCTAAGAGAAAAATACTCCTGGAAGCTGATTAGAAGATTGTGTGTGGCTCATGAGATGTCTTGGATGATTGGTGGGGATTTCAATGAGATTATTGATAGCAATGAGCAAAGCTTTGGTAGTAGCAGAAGCGAGGTGGGGATGTTGGCCTTCAAAGAGGTTATCAATGAGTGCTCACTCATTGACCTGGGTTTTTTGGGCCAGAAGTTTACATGGATCAAGAACAAGAAGGATAGTTCGGCCACGAGATGTCGTCTGGACAGGTATTTTGCTAACCCTTCTTTTATTAATTTGACTGGTAAAATTGTTGTATATCATAATCATTTTCATTCGTCTGACCATAGACCGATAATTGCTGAATTTTTTTGGAATACTGTTGGTAATAGAGAGTTTAGAAGGGGGGCAAGCCGGTCAGGTTCGAGGATGGTTGGGTTATGCATGACGAATGTAGGGAGATCGTTAGAAACAGCTGGAATGGTTCTAGGATGAGGAAAATTAACGCAGATAGTTTCTTGAATGGTATTAAAGTCTGTTTAACTAATTTGAATAGTTGGAACAAAATTAGGTTGAAGGGGTCAATAAAAGAGGCTATTAGAGTTAAGGAAAAAGAACTTGAGTGTCTGATGAGAGAAAGCAATAATTCTAGGAATGACCTAATTATTAAAACTGAGGATAACTTAGAAAATCTTATTGAGGAGGAAGAAATCTATTGGAAACAAAGGTCGAGAGAGGAGTGGCTTAAGTGGGGGGATAGAAACACTAGGTGGTTTCATGTGAAAGCTTCTCATAGAAAGAAAAGGAATCATATTGATAAGATTAGGAGTAAGGAGGGGGTCTGGGTGGAGTCTGAGGAGGGTATTGCTTCTACGGCAATTGATTACTTCAAAAATATTTTTCAATCCTCTGAGGGGAATGAGGTTGCCAGGGAGCGTATTCTTTCGGGGGTTGAGAAAAAGATTTCGGATATGGATGCAGTTTGGTTAGATAAGCCTTTTTCTAGAGCGGCGGTGGCTGGAGCCCTTCGTGGTATGAACCCTGCGAAAGCGCCAGGTTTTGATGGTACAAACGCTAGATTTTTTCAAAAATATTGGGATATTTTGGGAAGTGATGTGGAGGACCTGTGTCTGGGGATCCTTAATGATGGGGCTGAGGTGGGTAATCTGAATAAAACGATTATTGCTCTTATTCCCAAAAGTTTGCACCCTAGTAAGATGCAGGATTTTAGGCCTATTAGTCTTTGTAATACTATCTATAAAATTATTGCCAAAACCATGACTAATAGGCTTAAAAGTATCTTACATAAGGTGATATCCCCTAATCAAGCGGCCTTCGTTCCAGGTAGGCTTTTAACGCATAATGTGATCATTGGTTTTGAGTGCATCCATTCTATTATTAAAAGGAAAAAAAAATAAAACTGGGTGGGTTGCGCTTAAATTAGATATGAGCAAAGCTTATGATAGGGTTGAATGGGGGTTTCTTTTTGGGATGATACGCAAGTTGGGGTTTAGTGAGGGGTGGATCAAGAGGGTGAAGAATTGTGTTTCTTCTGTCAGGTTTGCTGTGAAGGTCAATGGCACGCTGTTCGGGGAGGTTATTCCTCAAAGAGGCTTAAGGCAAGGGGATCCTCTATCCCCCTATTTGTTTCTCATTTGTGCTGAAGGCCTTTCTGCTCTGTTGAACAGGGAAGAATCTCTTAACTCTTTCAAAAGTCTCAAAATTAATCAATTTTGTCCTCCGATTTCTCATTTATTTTTTGCTGACGATAGTCTGATTTTTTTCAGGGCAGATGTGGACGGGTGTACAAAAATTAAAGAAATTCTTAAGTGCTACGAGTTGGCTTCTGGCCAAGAAATTAATTTCGATAAGTCGGCAGTGCTTTTCAGTGGGTGTGTTGGCGCGTCCAGGATGGAGGCTCTCAGTAAAGTTTTTGGGGTCAAGATCAGTGATAATTTGGGTGTCCATCTAGGGCTCCCGTCGCAGAACCAAAAGAATAAAAAAGACCTTTTCTCGTCGATAAGGGGTCGGCTTGAAAAGTGTTTACAGGGCTGGAAAGGGAAGTTGTTGTCTAGAGGTGGTAGGGAGGTGCTGATTAAAGCTGTTGGGCAAGCTATCCCTGTTTTCACTATGAGCTGTTTTAAGCTACCTAAGTCCTTTAATAAGAGTCTTGAGCAGTTGTGTGCGAGGTTCTGGTGGGGCGAGGATGGAAACCGGGGGAGGGCGCACTGGGTGGCGTGGAAAAATCTTTGCAAGAGGAAAAATTCAGGTGGGATGGGGTTCAGGAATCTTAATCTGTTCAATCAAGCGATGGTGGCCAAGCATAGTTGGAGAATTTTGAGGTATCCTGAAAGTTTAGTTAGTAAAGTGCTGGCTGGAAGTACTTCAAAAATTGTAATTTCTTGAATGCGGAGTTAGGTTGTAACCCCTCGTATGCATGGCGGAGTATCTTATGGGGGAGAGATTTGTTTGAGTAGGGGTATAGGTGGAAAGTGGGGGATAGTTCTCGGATTGAAATCGGGAGCGACCCTTGGATCGCGAGGAAGGGTAATCCCTTTGCTTTTAATATTTCTGGGGACTGGGGGAAGAAGAAAGTTGCTGACTTGATTGATGGGGATGGTAAGTGGAGGGAGGAGGTGGTTAGGAGGTGTTTCTGTTCGGAGGATGCGGAGGTGATTATGGGTACTCCTCTCAGTGAGACAGGGGGTATAGATGAGGTGGTTTGGAATCATTGTGATAAAGGAAACTTTTCGGTGAAGAGTGCTTACCAGTTAGCTGTGGATCTGGCGGAAAGAGGCAAAGCTTCTCCTTCGGGGGAGGCTTTGGCTCGGGTGTGGGACAACTTTTGGAGTGTTCATTGCTTCCCTAAAATTAAGATTGGTGCGTGGAGTGTCATTTCCAATGCGATCCCGACTAGAAATAATATCTATAGTCGTGGGATCGATATCGACACTAGATGCCCTTTGTGCGGTAAGATGAGAGAAACTAATATGCATATCCTTAAGGAGTGTAGTATTGCTAAAAGACTGTGGAAGGATGTTTTTCCTTGGTTCGAGGACTTTAAGGATTTTTTCAAAAATATTGATAATGGCGTGGAGTTTTGGGATGGGCTTTGCAAGAAAATTGGAAAGAATGATAGATTCAAAGCCCTGATTATTATTTGGAGCCTCTGGAACTATAGAAATGACATTATTAATAACAATGGGATGGGGGAGCTCCTTAGGCTCCAAATTAGTGTGGAAAAAATGATTAATACTCACATTGCTAATTTTTCAGGTATTGCAAGGAGGCCAAAGCATGTTTTTTTGGAAAAGAGAGCGGTATGGGAGGCGCCTCCTCGTGGTTTTAACGCTGATGCGTCGGTGTGTCCTAGAACGGGAGACGGAAAGATTGGGTGGATTGTTCGAGATTTCAGAGGGGCTCCGATCGTGGCTGGGACCAAAGCGGGCTTTAGGAATTGCAAAGTTAAGGTGCTTGAAGGTACTGCAATCAAAGAAGGATTGAATAGCCTTGTGGAGGCCTGTTCGTGGATTCCGCCGTTGATTGTGAACTCTGATGCTTTGAACGTGATCATGGTGTTGGTGGGAGACGTTTCAGACTTTTCTGAATTTAACAACATTATCGTTGATATTAGTTTTTTGTCCAAGCAAATTGGAAATGTGTTCTTCTTCCATTGTAATAGGACTTGTAATAGGGTGGCGGATTTAATAGCCAAAAACCCTCTCGGTCTCTCTGTGGTGTGGAACTTTTTTCCTTTAAGGTCGGATGTTAGGTCTTTTTTTTTTGGAGGGGGTTCTTCCCCCCCC
>JBBMEG010069003.1:0-13412 GCA_037832605.1 Cyclanthera cordifolia
ATTGTTGCAATATTGCATGTCATAACTTCTGATCTAGAACAAAACGGACCGGGTTCGAGGTGTACTTTGTTTGAGGGAAGGATTGTTGGTATATTGCATGGCAAACAAAGTCTCACATCGCTAAGTTTCTCACGCTTTCTTTACCGTTTTACTTTAATTTTCATTCTGATTACATAACACTAATATATATATGTGTGTGTGTGTGTCTATCTATGTGTCTGTGTTTGTGATATATATGTATGGTTGTTTATGGACTTGTTGATTCTATAAAACACATAAACCAAGACCTTATCTTAATTGGCAAAAGAACATTAGCTCAGCGATATTAGTGTAAACTCATGTTCAAAAAATCATGGATTCGAATTCTTCTATTCCTAATTGAACACTAAGAAATACTTTTAATTTAATGATGAGTTGATTTTAACAAAATTAATGATGCAATAAAAAGGAACTTACATCTATATAAACCTAATTTGAGTCATGGGATAATTTGTGTTCACATATACAAACAAGATATGTTAGAGAACACAATTAAAGAAGAAATTGAGTACACTTATTGAATTAAGCAAAAGGGCAACATCATTACTCAATTCATTTTGATGAAATTATTTTTGGTAATACAACAACACACAAGCCTTTTTCCATTTTGTTGCCAACTTGTGATCATTTTTCTCACATATGTAAAGAACAAACAATCTAAAAAAAGACTTTTCACCTTTTGAAATGTGCCTTTAAAACTACCATTTTTTCATTGCTTAATAAGCAATCTTCACAATAAGTTTTCTTTTTCTCCAAACAAAAAAAAAAACTTGTAATTCTTTGTTTTGAAAAATACATATACTTGTATATATATAATGGCATGTAACACATGACAAGTTAGCATTTTCATATCTGAGCAACATGGGGAGTGAGAACATATCTCATAAACACCATTATGATATTTCTATGTCAAAGAGAACAAGAAAGCAAACCAAAATCCAAGATGAGCTTCAAAATATTCTTGCACCGAACTACTACGATCTTAGTGTCGGTAATGGAGATCGATTCGAGAGTCCTGCGACAAAAGGGTTCGAGGAAAATGACCAAAAAAGCTTGAAGCAACTTATCAATGACGAAGGGAGATCGGTGGAGATGAGGTCGGCAGCAGATGAGGGCGACCGGGGAAGGAACTCGCTCGGCCAACGGTTTAATAAAGAAGAGAAAATCAACAATAACCTTCAAATTGTGAAGAAACAACATCATGATGGGCTACAAGGGGTGAAGCTGAAGAAAGTGGTAGGAAAACTTTTGAGAAATTTGTTAAAAGGTGGAGATCAACACCAGCTGAAGAAGTTAAGAAAAAAACCATTTCTCTAAATCCACATGGAGAAATATATTCATCAAAACTTCATTATTTTGCAGTAGTTGGTGAAAATAGATTTTTTTTTTTTTTTTTCCTCTTAGATTTTGATACTCCATCCAAAAGATTGTATATGAAGTTATATGTATGCATGTATATGTATATTGTGTAGATTTTTGGAATTACCTATTAATGTTTTTATCGTAGATTTGGGGATTTTGAAAATATTTCATAAATATTTAGGCTATGTGAAAGCATGAATTAAAAATTAATGTCTAGATTTCAATCATTATCACAGTCTTCAATCAATATAGTGTTTAATAATTCAATGTCAAATCTGGATAACATTTACTGGTGGAACGATTGCCACTCAAACTACTGATCGAGTGAATGCTAATGTTTCACTGTTGCCAACTTAATTATGCTCGCTTAGGCTAGACTTGAAGTTATTAGATATATAAATTGTTTTAACAAAACGTATTGGTTTAACGAATGATTTGTAGGAAATGTTAGAAGATGTGTTTTTTTTTTTTTTTTTTTGCTTGGTTCAATAGAATATTAAATTCAAGGTAAAATAATTAAATTGTGAGAGATATTAGTAATTGATTAAATAACATAAATCAAGAAGTTATGAATCAATTTTTAATCAATAGGATAGACTCTCTTTTTTTTCTTTTTTTTTTGAAGCAATTAAAAATCAATTTACCCTCATATGTAGGAATTAAAAGTATTGCACGACCCTTTCCAAATAAGTAAAGAAAAATAGAAAACCTTAAACAAAATTGAACTTCTTTTTCCAATCAAATCAATGTTAACAATATACTAAACATAAGATGAAGCTTAATACACAATTTCTATTTCTTACTAGACATAGAGGGAATTTTAAATCCCACATCAGTGTTTCTACCCCACAAACCAACCCGGATTGGTTTAAAGAATAGTTCATGAAATTGTTGCCTTAAAATTTAACATTGTTCTACAACTAAATTCAGAAAAAAAAAATAAAAATAAAAAAATCCAAGCAGACAATAACCAGAACCAAAGCTAAAATTTTAGAAGGCCCTTGGGGACAAGATCTTCAATCAGCAACTGAAAACTAAATGGATGAGTAACTATTTGAACAAATAATAATTTGTTAGCTAATTCTTTGATGCAGAACTTTCTCAGAAGAAAACTGCGTACCTTGCCGATGCGATCGAGTTCATAAGTTTTGTCTACTTGATCTTCCTGTCATCTATGTAATTCTTCGTCAGCTAATTCTTTGATGTAGAATTGATTTTGAGATTTGAAATTGGTCTATTTACAGATATTGTAATTGAAAGCTAATGTTTGTAGTCGTCATTCTAGAAGTGATTCTGTCAAGTATTTGGCATAAGGGGCATCAAGATCCATGCTTATTGTTACTGCTACTCCAAGAAATGCACAAGCTGCTGGCACAAGTCCTAAACCATATCTCGTAACCGAAATATACGTGGTATCGAGAGGATTGTATTCCGAAACGTGCAACGAGGTGCTACCTGCATACAGGATTGGGATATAATATTATATAGTGTGGAGCTAAATGTATATAAGTTGGGAGTTCAAAGCATGTGCAACAAAAACTTACTCTGAAATGATTCCAGAAAGTATAGCGCTAGACCACATAAGATTTTTTCTAGGAAGCTTAATGAACCGCACACAAATGCACATCCATTCAGATCCCTTCCAACCAGAACAGTTTGCATACTAACTCCTGTCACCTGTAAAGTAAATATTAAAATAAAACGTCAAAAGGTTGTGAAATATTGTTATTCGTGCACGATCTATTCTTTATAAGATCTTAAATCCATTTTGGCCATTCAACATTTAGGGCATGCTTGGATATGGCGGAAAGGAAAGAGAAGGGAAAGGAAGGATAGATGAAAGAAGATAAAAGTAAATTAATAACTACCATGGAGTGCCTAGTAGTCAAGTAGGGCCTTGAGGTGTTTAAGATAATGGGTTCAATCCACGGTGGCCACCTACCTAGGAATTAATTTCTTACGGGTTTTGTTAGCATCCAAATGTTGTAGGGTTAAGCGGTATGTCCCGTGACATTAGTCGAAGTGCACTCAAGCTAACTAGAACAGTCACAGATATCAAAAAAAAAAATAAAAGTAATTAATAATTGATGAGATGTAATTTGGTGGCCAAATGGTGGGAATAATCCTTTCTTTTTCTTTCCCTCCCTTCCTACCACACCAAACATGCCCTTGCATTGTTCCCACTAAAAAAGGGTAGATTAACAAATCATCTTGATAGGAGACAAATTCATAATCATATTGACATGACATGAAGGAAAGATCGAAAAAATTGAGAACTCTCGCCCATTCTTCAACTTCAAACTCATCAGTGTATTTTCCCAATATCCACTCTTATCTTTGTCAAGCATACCTCAAATAACTGATCTGTTATTTATTACTAATCTACAAAACATAACTTGCCTGTAGATGTGGTCAAGCAGTGACACTTGAGGACCGAAACTAGAATTACACAATGTTTCCCTGATTTATTTCATATTTTATGTTTTAATTGCTTTCATCTAATTCATTCATCTCCAATAGTTTAGGTTCTTATGTACGACTTGCGTGGCCAACCGAGGCCCATCATCACGTTTCTTTAGGTTCTGTACTTTTTTCTGTTCATAGGGTTTAGGTCTCCATGTATTTGTTGGGCTGGTATTTACTGGTTTAATCCTTAATTTATGGCTCTTTGGTTGGTCTCTTTTTTTTCATTTCCCTCTGTTTCGATAGGCATCTGTGTAACACTTTCACCAATCAATAAATATATCTTTTCATTTCCTATTAAAAAAAGTAATCTCCAATGGCTTTTCATAACTTCCAAGCAAACCTTTACTAAACTGAGGCAGCAAGGATCTATAACCAAATAATGAATTTTCTTGTACCGATATCATAGCATAGGAACATATGGAAATGTGCTAAATACTCTTAAAATCTACATCCAAACATCATATAAACTATTTGGAAATTTTTCCCAAAATTTCCCCTCCTACCTAACACTCAACTTCCAGTTGTACCCTATTATTTCCAATATAATACATTCAACCTTTAAAAAGGCTGTAAAAATAACTGACATACATCCTTGTCTTTTTCTGCGATGGGAGAAAAACCTAACTACCTCCACTTAATCAGGATTTTAGTACATATTCCATGTATAAGTACTTTATAATCTATTCTGGCTCCTCAAAATAAAATATAGCAGGTAAGAAAATTTCTCACTACTGCAAGGAATGATGCATCATTCAAGAATATAAGGCACTCTATCTTAGACATACCATCATTAAAGCATTTGCTACGCCAATAAACGAGGACATGACGTACATAAAAGTACTCATGCTTGCAGGTAAAATGAAAATCCCCACACCACAAAGTATCCAAAGTATGCCTCCAGCAGAATAATAGATCTTCAGTCGTCGGCCAGTCCAAACAACCTCCTATAATGTGAACTTAAAAGATCAACATGTTAAAGAAAATGGAACTGATCTTAATTCAGTAATATAAAAACATGGTAGCTAAAGGAGACCTGGAGAGTCACAGATATGATGAAGCTGAAGATATAGATTATTGCAGGAACCTAACAAATCAACAAGAAAAAAGTGTCATGTATAAGCCTTCATAATTTCAAGAAATTTGATGGCAGACAAGGTTGTGATGTACCAATGCTGTAGTTGAATGCGCCATATGCAGATTGTAAATCACATAATATGCCAGAAATGCCTGAGAAAATTTTCAGAAAAATATAGTTAAAAGCAGCATGTGTTATTAACTTCGTGGGTTGCAATTAAAGAAAATCAATTCTTGGTTCAGAAATTATGATGCATTTAGTAGTCAAATTTAAGAACAATGAACACGTGAATACATATTTCAAAATAAAAAGTAAGTAGAGCTGCTATCTACTAAAAATTAAATTTGAGTCTTGTTGAATCCTTATTTTCATCACGAACACAAGATTAGCGAAAGAAAAGAAAAATCATCGGAACAAACTAGGAAAGTTACCCATTTCTTAACATAACACATCAACAGAGAAAAAAGAGTTGTTCACAAAACCCCAATCAAAACTAGGGAACTTCAAGAAACAGTTGCATCATATGTCCAACCTGATTCAATCCATTAACTTTAGGTTGAATATGCAGGACTATTAGTTTAAGGTCCACGTGGAAATAAATATAAACTGTTTGCTTGAGGGTTATGTTTTTTTTATAAAAACGGAAATCGAGACCTTGCCCCACTATATGTTCAGGGTACTCACACCCATTCTGAAGCTCGAACCTAAGAGGTAACAAGGGATTTGACAATTAAACTCATTCATGGTTTCAAGGACTGTTTGAGGGTCATGTTCAAGTTTTTCCACTAGTTCAACTTCAACTTGGTCTGCAACAATGCTCACGTTATAACATATACTAGTTTCTACTCTCCATTCATCCCTATAAGATTTAAGCTTGGTCAATAAGCAAATACTTGTATGACCTTAAACTTATTAACTGTTGGAAGAACACAATTATGTAGTTGACAATGGAATTCTAATTGAATACTGAATTTCTGAACTAACAGTATTTCCGTTCAACATAAGTGCATTCTCTAAGGTTACTGGGTTGATACCCGAACGAAAAGTTGAAGACAATCCATATTCCAGCGAAAGCATAAAGAATTGACATAACTAAAATGCTTTATATTTATTATAGAGGCAAGCCTAAATTTTTCGGTCGTTTTTGTTTATTGAAAATTATAAGCGCTATAAAGGAAAAAGAAAGTCAGCCCTCACCTGTGAAACATTGATAATCAGTCTAGTAAGTACATAAGCGAGAGCAACTTGGTAATATAAAGTTTTCTTGAACCAATATGACCATGAAATCCTTGTATGACGATTTCCTTCTACAGCAACCTTCAAACTACTTGTACAACAAGCATTCGTAAGTTTTCTTTAGCCAAGTAAAAATATTTTGAACGCATATAAATAAAGCTAGAGATTTTGGTAGACGAAGGAGAATACTTTAACCAATAGCCATCTAAAGTGCAATATCAACAACTACTAAATAGTTAAATAACCACAGGGAGGTGTTTGGTTGAGAAGTGAAAGAGTTAGTAAAAGAGTTATTACAATAGCTTGTTTGGATATGTTTGTTTGTAGAGGAGTTATAATAATAGTTTGTTTAGATGTAATTGTTTGTAAAGGAGTTACGGAGAGTTTTGATATCTATGAATGATGTGACATTTATGAGTAATTAATTTAACTCCTCCTTTTGATGGAGGAGTTACACTGTTAAATTAGTTCTTAGGAGTTAAAATAAACCTCGCAAACAAACATCCCCCAAGGGTCTGCATTTTCTTTCTTGTGACCACACCATCAACCCACCATGGAAAAAAAAGAAGGTAGAATGAAAAATATAGTATATGAAAATAAAGGCAGATTCCCGAAATGTTAGGTAGACATGCAGGTGAAAGATGGAGGAGAAAACAAAGACCAATTAAGCTATTCAGCATACCTTGGCTCCTTGGTTCCTACTAGAAATATGACCACAAAGCAGCAGCCAATGAAAATTGAAATATATGCTATTATTCGATACTGCAAGAGTGAAAGAGCATCAGTGACATGCCTGAAGGAAGTTGTAAGAAGAGAACAACCTTATATAATTAAGGTACCTGATGTTCAATATCTGCATGTGATTTTGCCTTCGAGATACTAAAAACTAACAAAGCCACTCCATACAAGCTAAGATTTGCCACCTAAAAAAGAATAAATTCAGTTCAACATCTAAGATGGACTCATACAGAGCAGTGCACAGGATACAATAAAAAAAAAAAAAAAGTAAGACGCTAGGGTCATACCATATTAAAAGCATTACGACAGCTAGCCAATGCCACTCTACTACTTGAATTCAGTGTAATACAATTTATCATAGACCTGCACAAAACCAATGCGAGCTGAGAGCTTTCTTTCATTTTTTTTTTTTAATCTTCTGGACTGAAGGACAAGACCTTGTGAAGTAAGAACATTGGATAGAAAATAGAAACATATATGACAAAGCAGCAGCTTCTTAATGAAATCAAGAGAATACCCTGTTCAGACCGTCTAAAAGGCATAGAATGATCAGACGAACTCTTATACATTCCAAACATACTCAAGGCTTGACTAAACTTGTCAAACCACGCCCGAGGACTTTGTTTCAGACCATACAACGATTTTTGAAGCCTACAAAGCTTTGGTGGCGGTCCGAGTAGATCCCGGCTAACTTTTTTCCTTTTATTTATTTTTTTTGTTTTTTATCAATTCTAATTGCAAACACGCTCTAATACCATGTAAATATTATTGAAACGTAAAGAGTCGTCGTACTTTTATTATTAGAAGTAATGTTTTTATATAAAGCTTACCTCTTAATTTTAATCTTAATCCTTATCCTAATTTTATTTCTAATCATATTCCTAATCCTAATCCTAATCTTAATCCATATACTAATTCTAACACCGAGGACGTAGTAAACTTGACAAACTAAATAGCTTTCTCCACACTTTTTCTTGAGACCATATTTTAATTGAAGAATGTCAAATTAAGAAGGGTCAGTCGTCCATACATATGTGAAACCTGAGTGGCAGCCCAACCAACATTAAATATTGCCGCAAAAAAGCTGTAGCCTACAGTTTGCAGTGTTGATGAACTTCTAGAATACAATATGCACGGTATGCAACCACCAAAAACAGAAGAAAATGAAACTGCCACCAACGCAGATCCTGCACCATGCCATATTTTGAAATGTCCAAACCGGTCTATCTATCATATAAACAAGGAAATTAACATTATTGAAGCTGTGTTATAAAACGGCATAACTATTGTCTTCAATTACTAAGTCATAAATCCCCGATCCTGAGTCAAATAGCTCAATAGCAAAATCTTTTTTTGATCAGAAACCCTCCATCGATTCATGAAATTACAATATAGAATATAGATTATAAAAGATCAATAGCAAAATCATGATCATCTCATTAGGCACTGACAAACTTCAGTTTAACAACCAAACATAATTGGACCTTAAATGCTTGAAAAATATTTAAATCTTCCTCTCTTGTGGACATTACAAGAAACAAATGAGCATGGACTTGGTGGTTAATTGGCTTGGTATTAAGTGAGCGAACTTATACTTTATGTATCTCAAGATTTAAAAAAAAAATGTGTATACTGAAATGTAGGGATGTGAAGAATAATTATTTCCCTCGATAAATTTAGAACTTGAATATGTAAAATTAAAGGCATGCTACAAGAGGGGAGAGCCGAGACCCAATAAAAATAAATAAATTATTAAGAGAAAACAAGAAGAAATAATCATTCGAAATAATTAATAAATTTTGATCGAGTGTATTTGCAACAACTACAATCTCAATCATCCAAATTTAAAAATAAAAAAAGGCATATTTTGCTAAAGGAAAAAGAATATGCTACAAATTGAAGTTGAAACCCACAAAAGAAATGGACTTAACTGCCTCCAAGTTTCAAATGATGCAGCAACCAAAATTGTTTACATAAAACATGTGATGAGCTATGACATACCAGTTCACCAACAAAAATTGTTGTCAATCCATCAGCTACTTGACCCGAAAGCATAACAGTAGCAGCATTCCTAAACATTATATCGTAGAATAGATTTACAATAAGAAAGATAGGTCCTCAGCTGAATAAAGTCCAAGTCAATTCCATAATGCAAAAACAAAATTAGGTGGAAAAATTATCCTCCAGGACATCATATGAAATATGAATTAATAGGAGAAAATATCATTCAAGACTAAAACGAGTAAATTTGAATCCAAAGTGCTGTTGCTAGTTTTTGGAAACTCTTGATCATGAACGTTGGTCAACATGTAATGCAAGATTGACCAGTGAAGACGTTTTTCCAGCTAAATTTACCAACATCACATAAATTCATTCATTGCATAACCTATGTCAAGAAAACACACATGGATCGTTGTATGTGACCTTTGAATCTAAAATTTATCATATAAACTTTTTTTTCATATCCATGAGTATCCGGGTCAGGTTGCACACATCTCGGCTATTCTCTCAAAATATACCATCAGACCTGTCGGGCTACGAGACTTGGACGTCAAGAAAATCTCTAGAAAATTATTTCCTAGATAGGTGCCGTCATGGATTGAATTCACTACCACTTAGATCGCCAAGACCCTCTGAGACCACTAGGCCAATGGTTAATTTAGTATATTAACATAGGTTTGTTGTTCCGATCCTCGATAGTCTCACAAGTCACTAAATTATATTTTAATTCCTGCATGAGACCCAAAATTACAATGAATACTTTCCTAGATAAATATGAATACAGTAACACATGGGTGAAAAATGTCGTACAGCAAAGTGGACTCAGTTTTTATTTGAACTTCGTGCAGACATAAGAACCTAATCCAAACTCGGAAAACCTCTTGAACTTTGAAGTACCAATCTTCTACTTTCTATGTCTGCGAGGAAAAACTATATACTACAATGGATGAGATAAAAGAAGAATAGAAGACACCATTAGAAGCAAGGAAGAGTAAGGAAACATACTGTATTTCATATAGCATATGTGATACATGTAAAAAGCTAGAGAAAGTTGAGTTAAAAGATAATTACCCCGGAGATAATCCAATATCTGTCAAGAAAAGTAGCAGATACGTAAACCAGCAGGCGGCAGTAATGTCATTGAGCATATGCCCCATGCCAAAACAGAATATTGACCATCTTCCAATGGGCTGAGCATATGACACATAACCTTCATCATGATTACTCATTATGATAATGACAGTAACAAACTCGGTTTCCTGAAAAGAAAGAATCAGAAGCTTCAGTAATGCAGACTTGAGATTCCAATTTTCAATCAACTAGCTGAAAGAGACCTTCAAAGAATTTGTATGTTGTCCATCCTATTTCATAAAAATTGATCATCAAATTGTCTACTTAACCATTGTACTTGTTTATTTAACTCAAAATTTAAGTGGAATTCAAAATCATAAAACCTGCTATAGTTCACAGGAGCGATCCCCAATTTATCTTCTTCTTTTACTTCCTTTTCTTTTTCCAACGCCCCCTTCGGCCTAAGTTATCTGATTCGAAAGAAATAAATAGCAGCACACTATAGCTTGAATAGCTAAACAGAGCACAATCACAACAAGAGTTTCGATTAAACACCAAGAAAAAATAGAATAGAGTAAAGAAAAGTAGAAAATCAGCAGTGATCCATTTACGGCACAACATATTTCCTAGCGACAAGGTTGCCGTATGATCATTTTCGGGCATTTTTTGTCCAATCAAGATAAGTCGTTGAACAATATGTATATTACCCAAAAGGGAAAACTGAAAAAGAGATAAATACAGGGAAATTCTTCAATTCAGTAAGAAACCAGCAAATGAACACAAATTTTAAATTAACTGCCACTATAGATCATGCTATTTCAGTATATATAGAGCTGAACGAGCAGAAAGTAGAAAAAAGCAGCAAACCTAATCAAAATCAGCCTATTCCGAACTTTACTACATGAGTTTCCAGGCAGCCAAACACCACAAAGAAATTTATGAGAACAAAACTTGACAATACTCGAATACACAGAAGGCAGAACAAGAAGCTTTTCAAAAAAGATACGAAAATTAAGTCATAGATGAAAGCATACAGAACGGAGAAGCAAGGTATCAAAAAGCTGAAGCTCTCCCTTCTCTTGGATTATAGCCCAAAAAAGCAAAGTATATTGCAACCTCCTCGGTCAAATCTCCAATTGGAGTTCTGGATAAGTGGATGTATAAAAATCTACAGTAAACAAAGAATCAGCCTCGAATTCGTCATCAAATATCTCCTAGTTTGTCCTCTTTCTTCATTTGCCCTAATCTATGACCTGTTACATTCATTGAGTTGCGTGCACCGCCACAAACTGCCGATAAGGTATAATCAGAATCTGATCCTTAGAGAACGTGGCCTTCAAAATCAGAAACAAAACTATCGAAATACGGAATTGTCCAATGAAAACGGAATCAAAGCAAGGAGAAGAAAACGGAGTGGTCGTACCGCCATTTTGCTTTTTCCGCCGCTGCCGCCGCCGGCCGCCAAGACTTGTGGAAGAGCTTTGATGATGTGGTGATTATAAGAAAGTGACACATAATAAATCCATTACAACTTCATTTGTAGCTTTCATGGGAGAAGTTATTGAATCTTGGTTTTTTTTTTTTTTTTTTTTTAGTTCAGCCAAAAATTGTTAGAATTATAATCTTTTTGGTTTATTGATAGCATTGATGCAGATGACCCATAAAAATCTTTAATTTGTTCTTTTCTATTATTTAATTTTGAAATATAATTCATATTATACATTATTGAAAAAATTGTGGTAGATTTCAAATTCTAGGTATACCATTTTTTTTTTTTACAATGTTTCATAATTAAAAAATATGAAATATTAAAATTTATTCATTTAAAGTTCACTTCATTGAAACGTATCAATTTGCGTTATTTGAAGTTTTTAAGTTCGGTTTGCATGAAGTCTATCGATTTTGTGACTATTACTTAGGTTTTGTTTGATAATTATTTCGTTTTTGTTTTTTATTTTTGAAATTTAAGTTTATAATTATTATTTCAATATAAAATTTTTAAGATTTTGATAAATACTTCTTGTTTGTGTTTTTAAAAACAAAATCAAAATTTAAAAGCTAAGGCCCGTTTTGATAACTCTAAATACAAGTAAGATCTAGACATCATAGTCATGAAAATTAGGTGTTGGAGTAGCAGTCGTAGACTTCAATTTCAAAAATCAAAAAATAAAAATTAAATGGTTATCAAACGTGTGACGATGGTGTTGAACTGAATTAAACCAAAAAATTAAATCATTGCGCCGTGATTTATGAGGGGTAATAATAAAAATAAACCTAAATAAAGATATTCTTCCGTTTTTATTTTATGTTTATATTCAAATCATTGAACTATAAAAAATGTCTAAATGTCACATTTTTTCATTTTATAATAGATTTTGACACAATTCTATTAGATAAAAATTATATTTTATGTTTGTTGATCCTCAAACTTTTAATTTTGTACGTTACTAATTAATCAATTCAAATAAAAAGTGAATTTGAATGATACTTTGGATGATATGATAATTGTCCAATTATAAGTTCAATGTTGCTGAATGTTTATTTCGTGTTGTTAACCAGCTATTACGAATAATATTTTACAATCTTCTCTTCAAACAATTACATTTAAACGAGTTATTGTAATCACTCATTTTTAATTTCATCCAAACGAGTTGTTGGCTGCAATGTTATTTAACTCAAAATCATTCATATGAGCTATTAACTCAAAATCATCGATAAAAGAAAGAACTACATTCAAATAAGCTATTACTAAAACTCAAATATCTAAATACTCATTTATAATCGTTCTATAATTTCACATATGCGTCTTCTTTATAGATTAAAAATTAAACACAAACAAAATAAATTGTTAAAATGGAGAATTGTAATTCAAATAAAATTTTAGAACATAATCAAATACACACAAAAATAAACAAAAACAAGTTTATACACATAAATCTAGTATTGAGTTCAGTAATATTTGAGGTTGTAAGGTCTCAAACTGTGAACTCTTGGTTGTTGGGTCATACACTTGAGTTTCAATCATAATGGGTCGATGATTTGTAAATTTAGTGCGAAACAAATACTCCCTTATTTTGCTAATATCGAGTATAGCTTAGGTGACCTTTGTGATATATTAACATCTACGCAATATGTGGTTCGAGCCCTCATTCTTTTCGTATTAAATGAAAGGAAGGGAAAGAAATGATAAAAAAGGAAATGAATAAATGAAAAGTAAATTGATGAGATGCAAATCGATAGACGGAACGGTAAGAATGAATATCTTTCCTTTCCATCCCTTCTTAGCATACCAAACACACCTAACTTCACTTTGAAGCTAAAATTATGTTCATCTTGACAAAATGTCAATGATAAAAAAAAAAAAAAAAAAAAAAAAAAAAAAAAAAAAAAAAAAAAAAAAAAAAAAAAAAAAAAAAAAAAAAAA
>JBBMEG010069024.1:0-13402 GCA_037832605.1 Cyclanthera cordifolia
ACGTTCTCTCTCTCTCTTTCGAAAACCTTTCTCGAGGCTCTTTTGGGGAGGTTGGCCCTGTCGTGCCACCCGCTCTGTGATTTTCGTTGGGCTGACTTGCTCGCCGGGTTAGAGCAAGTGCCTTACGACCGCTTTGCAACGACAATGAAGTTGGATCGTGACACTCGGCGACGCTGCTGGTTGGTCGACTGGGCGGTGGCAGTGCCCTCTCCTTTGGCGACATGCGACAAGTATTTGTTGATGAGGTGGCGCGACGCGTGGCGCGTTCTGGCTCGCTCCTCGAATTCAAGCGACGGCTGCAAAGAAACTAGGTTTCGAGAAATGTGCTTCCCGAAAAATCAAGGATAGAGGGGGTGGCGGCTACTGATTGGGAAATTATGACCTAAAAGGTCTCATTTGCCTATTTATAGCTCCTGGAAAAACAAGCTTAAATTACTAAAATGCCCCTAGGGCCAAACCCTTGAGGTAAAAAATGACATTTTTACCCCAGGTTTTAAAAATTCGACTTCACATCTCTCGAGATTTGTTTTTAATAAATATATTTTATTAAAAGTATATATTAATAAATACACACCCATCAGGAACTCTAAACGTACCTCAAAGCCGTTTCTGGTAGCCAGAAACACCACTCTGCTCCATAACTTTGGTAAGTGCTCTAATCCATGAACATGCCCTCATTATGAAACTAACTAATACTTTCATGTTCAGAATCTTGTTCTTTGACAACCGATTGTAGCAATTTATTCTAGTTGCAGACTTTTTAAAATTATTTCATATTCATCAAAACATGATTTTAAAATTTCATCGGAACTTATTTATTTGTTCATCCGATTGTATCATCTTTTGTTATTACATATGTAGAATGAATATTTTCAAAGAAAAAAAGTGCACAATTAACAAAACAGAGGTGGACCCATATTTTAATATAATCATTAGATTACGTCAACAAGAGATCATAACCATTAGATTAAAGAAATTCTAACCACTAGATTACATTAAGAAAAAAAGATTATGGATGCTCACTATAAATACACACCCATCTGAAACTCTAAATGTACCTCAAAGTCGTTTCTTGTAGCAAGAAACAGCAGTCTTCTCCGTAACTTTGGTAAGTGCTCCAATCCATGAACATGCCCTCAGTATGAAACTAAATAATACTTTTATGTTCAAAATCTTGTTCTTTGTCAATCCATTGTAGCATTTTATTATAGTTGCAGGCTTTTTAAAATTATTTCATATTCATTAAAACATGATTTTAAAATTTCATCGAAACTTATTTATTTGTTGATACGACTGGATCATCTTTTGTTATGACATATATAGATAGAATATTTTAAAAGAATAAAAAGTGCACGATTAACAAAACAAAGGTGAACCCATATTTTAATCTAATTATATTACGTCAACAAGAGATCCTAACCATTAGATTAAATAAATTCTAACCATTAGATTAGATTAAGAAAAAAAGATTATGGATCCTTACTATAAATACACACCCATCTGGAACTCTAAACGTACCTCAAAGCCGTTTCTTGAAGCCAGAAACACCACTCTGCTCCATAACTTTGGTAAGTGCTCCAATCCATGAACATGTGCTCAGTATGAAACTAAATAATACTTTTATGTTCAAAATCTTGTTCTTTGTCAATCCATTGTAGCATTTTATTATAGTTGCAGACTTTTTAAAATTATTTCATATTCATCAAATCATGATTTTAAAATTTCATCAAAACTTAATTATTTGTTGATCCTATTGGATCATCTTTTGTTATGACATATGTAGAATGAATATTTTAAAAGAAAAAAAAAGCACGATTAACATAACAGAGCAGACCCATATTTTAATCTAATTATTAGATTACATCAATTGGAGATCCTAGCCATTAGATTAAAAAAATTCTAACCATTTCATCCAGAAAATAAAATTATGGATCCTCCCTATAAATACACACCCATCTGGAACTCTAAACGTACCTCAAAGCTGTTTCTTGTAGCCATAAACACTTTTCTGCTCCGTAACTTTGGTATGTGCTCCAATCAATGAATATGTCCTCAATATAAAACTAACTAATACTTTTATTTTCAAAATCTTGTTATTTGACAACCGATTTTAGCATTTTATTCTAGTTGCAGACTTTTTAAAATTATTTCATATTCCTCAAAACATGATTTTAAAATTTCATCGAAACTTATTTATTTGTTGATCTGATTAGATCCTATTTTGTTATGACATATGTAGAATGAATATTTTAAAAGTAAAAAAAATGAAGTATTAACAAAATAGAGGTGGACCCATATTTTAATCTAATCATTAGATGACATCAACAAGAGAGATCCTAACCATTAGATTAAAGAAGTTCTAACCATCAGACTAGATTAAGAAAAAAGCTTCTTGATCCTCACTATAAATATAAACCCATCTGGAACTCTAAACCTACCTCAAAGTCGTTTCTTGTAGCCAGAAACACCACTCTGCCCCGTAACTTTGGTAAGTTATCCAATCCATGAACATGCCCTCAGTATGAAACTAACAAATACTTTTATTTTCAAAATATTGTTCTTTGACAACCGATTGTAGCATTTTATTCTAGTTGTAGACTTTTTAAAATTATTTCATATACATCAAAACATGATTTTAAAATTTCATCGAAACTTAATGTTGATATGATTGGATCAACTTTTGTTATGACATATGTAGAATGAATATTTTAAAAGAAAAAAAATGCACGATTAACAAAACAGAGGTGGACCCATATTTTAATCTAATTATTAGATTACGTCAACCAGAGATATCATAACCATTAGATTAAAGAAATTCTAACCATTAGATCAAAAAAAAAAAAAATTAGATCCTCACTATAAATACACATCCATCTGGAACTCTAAACGTAACTCAAAGCCAAAGCTGTTTATTGTAGTCAGAAACACCATTCTGCTCCGTAACTTTCGTAACTGCTCCTATCCATGAACATGCCTTCAAAATGAAACTCACTAATACTTTTAGGTTCAAAATCATTTTCCTTGACAACCGATTGTGGCATTTTATTCTAACCATTAGATTAAAGAAATACTAATCATTAGATTAGATTAAGAAAAAAAGATTCTGGATCCACACTATAAATACACACCCGTCAAGAATTCTAATGATACCTTAAAGCCGTTTCTTGTAGACAGTAACATCACTCTTCTCCGTAACTTTTGTAAGTGCTCCAATCCATGAACATGCCCACAGTATGAAACTAACAAATACTTTTATGTTCAGAATCTAGTTCTTTTACAACCGATTGTAGCATTTTATTTTAGTTGTTGACTTTTAAAATTGTTTGATATTCATCAAAACATGATTTTAAAATTTCATCGAAACTTATTCTTTAAAATTATTTCATATTCATCAAAACATGATTTTAAAATTTGATCGAAACTTATTTATTTGTTGATCCTGTTGGATCATCTTTTGTTATGACATATGTAGAATGAATATTTTAAAAGAAAAAAAAATGCACAATTAACAAAACAGAGGTAACCCATAATTTAATCTAATTATTATATTACGTCAACAAGAGATCCTAACCATTAGATTAAAGAAATTCTAACCATCAGATTAGATTAAGAAAAAATGATTCTTGAACCTCACTATAAATACACACCCATCTGGAACTCTAAACGTACCTCAAAGTCGTTTCTTTTAGCCAAAAACATCACTCTGCGCCATAACTTTGGTAAGTGCTCTAATCAATGAACATGCCCTCTATATGAAACTAACTAATACTTTTATGATCAGAATCTTGTTCTTTGACTACCGATTTTAGCATTTTATTCTAGATGCAGACTTTTTAAACTTACTTCATATTCATCAAAACATGATTTTAAAATTTCATCGAAACTTATTTATTTGTTGATCCGATTGGATCATCTTTTGTTATGACATATGTAGAATATTTTTCATTTGTTTTGCTATTCATAAAAAGTTTCCGATATCTCGCTATGTATAACTCTTCATTCACGTCTTCTTTTTCATGTATTTTGGGTAAAATACTATTTTGGTGTTTGAACTTTTATCCTTGTTCTATTTTCGTTCTAAAACTTTCAAATGTAGTCCAAATGTTCTATTCTCAAAGTAATTTTTCCATCATAAACATCAAATGTAGTCCTCCCTATTTTAAGAAACAAACTTCTTATAATCATTGATATTTCTTAATTAGCCTCATAATCTATAATAATAAAATCAGCTAGAAAAATGAACTTGTCCACTTGAACTAGAACATCTTCCAATTTACCTTCAGGCAGAGTAATAGATCTATCCGCCAATTGTAAAGTTACAATAGTAGGTTGAGCTTTTATGAGGCTAAATCTCTTATAGATAGACAGTGGCATCAAATGAATGTTGGCTCCCAAATCGCATAAGGCTCTTCCTAATTGCTGACCACCAATCCAAACTGGAATCGTGAGTCTTCATCCTTGATTGGAATTTTCTTTGTCACAATTTCATTCTTCATTTAATCAAACTACCTTAAACTCTTGAAACTTACTCTTTTCTATCAAAATTTCCCTTAAAAATTTCATGTAGTTGGGCATATGTCATAATGCATCTACTAAATAAAGATTTATATAAATACCTTTTAAAATATCCATAAATTTCTGAAAATATGTTTCCTCTTATTTCTTCTTTAATCTCTTAAGGAAATGAGGTGGTGGAGGCACAAAGGGTGATTCTTCAACTTCCTTACCCTTTGCTATACCATTGCTGCTATAGGTTTCACTCACTTCTTTCGTTTCTGTCTTTTTCATTGGTTCGTTCTCCTCAGATTCATCCTTTTCATCCTTTTTCAAAATTTCCCCTACATTTAACTCGTCTGGTTCTCGTCTGAATTCAAAACAATCTATGATCTCTTATGAATCTTTTATCTCACATTAATCACGAATTATCTTTTCTTGCTTAAGATTCTCAATCACTTGGATTACCTGGACTTGCTCTTTACCCTAGATTTAGAGGATTCAGTATCATAAGGTAATTTTCCTTGGAGTCTCTATTTAAGCTAATTGGCTATCATATCCATTTAGATTTCAAGGTTCTTCACAACAATCTGTTGACTTTGCATTATAGTCTCATTCTTTATAATGTACTCTTTCGGCATAGTTTCTATCGCAGTTTTACTTTGTGGGAACACATGGATTTTTTGGGAATGAACATTTTGATTCTGATGATAACCTTGATAAAAAGGCATATTGTGATTACCAAAATTCTATGGACCCCCAAAAAGGTTTCTGATGCTAACCTTGATAAAAAGGCATATTGTGATTACCAAAATTCTATGGACCCCCAAAAGGTTTCTGACAGTAACTTTGATTTTCATTTGATCCTTGATTTCCTCATGATTTATATTTACCTTGATTAAAATTATTTCGAAATTGTTTTTTTACTTATGGTCAATGTGAGCATCTGATATGGATTCAAGGGGCTTAGTCATACCCACAAGGTCTTCACTTACTCAAGAAAGAGTTTGAACATTTGAAGCTAGCAAAATAAACATTAATTTTCAGATTTTATAATATTTTATGCAATTTTTCAATTTTAAACTTGTTTTTAAGTTTTTTAGGTTACAATTTGTTAAGTGGTCAAAATGGCACATTGATGAATAGAGAGGTTATAACTATTCAAATGACCATATGTTACATTTTGGAGTTAATTTTCTTAGGCTATAAAAAGCCATGTATTTAGTTGTAACAAGAGAGATTTTGATGAATGAAAAAATAGTTCTCTACAAGAGATCCTTTCTTAGAGATTTAGAGCATATTCTTTGCCATTTTCTAAGTTCTTTTGCAATTCTTGTGATAGAATGCATGTGAGCCATTGAATTTCACTTTGATCAAGTTTGATGGTGGAGTGACTCAATCTAGAACAAGATCTTCCATATCGTGATTCTAGATCTTTGATCAAAGAGGTAGTCAAAATTCTAGCATTTTTCATCTTGGTTGTTTCAAATCCGTAAGGAGATGTTAATCTCTTAGATTCAAGGGTTCTTGCTTCATTATAAGCTTGTTTTTTTGGGCTGAGATTTAGGGTTGTCTTATCAGCATCTCCAGAAAAAGTACAAGATTCTTCATATGGATACGGAATCTAGTTCACAGGTTTTGTTGCAGCAATAGGTTGAATTGCTACTACAGAATTTGTGTATTCATTTGAAGGATCTTTACAGAAGCTATCATAGAAGCAACCTAAGCATTCAATGCACTTAATTCCTCAATATCTACGAGAGAACCAACTTTGTTTCAGTTTCCTCTTGCATTTTTTTGTTGATAATTGTTTTGAGCTATACTTTTCAAATTTTCATGAGCTTCATTATAAGTGTTTAAAAATAGAACTGCGTTTGCTGATGCATCGAAAACTACTTTAGAATTAGGATCCAGTCCAATGCTCTAACTGAATACAAAAGGGTATTAAGTGATGTGGACAAGTCTTAAGTAAATCTTTAAGTTGTTCCCATGCCACAGTGATAGGCTCATCATCTTCTTGCTCAAAAATCATGATTTCATTCAACATTTTCACATTTATAGTAAGGCGATGATACTTAGCTAGGAGTTTAGCTGCTAATTTCATCCATGAGTTTATATCTTCTGCAAGCAAACTATCTAATCATGCCTTAGCATCATCTCTTAAATAATATGGAAATAAAGTTAGTCTAAGATTGTATTATGTTACTTCAAAAATCCTAAGATAATCATAGACACTCGTAAAAGCATGCAAATCCTAATTACGGTCTTCTACTGATGATACGAATCTACACCAACTAGTATTTTCCTGAAGGAGAAACTACATGAAGCAAGAAAAAGAAGATTTTAGAATTTTATAACTTACAATGCAGAATTTAAATACTAGTTTTTTCTAGATTTCTTATTTCGGTACTTTTAAAGCTTAAATTTTGCCAAACATGTTCGTAATTGCTAAAGAATTTTTTGAATGAGTTTGTTAGATGTATGTAAATCCCATCTACCCTTTTATCTAGCATTTAAGCCTCTCAATTGATGTACAATTGACATTTGGCTTCATAAGTCTTATTTTCGTGCAATTAAGAGCCTTTTTTAATCCTTTTGTATTCCAAGTCATGCACGAAATTTTGGCCTTAAAAAGGGCTTCTAATACCTCGTTTTGAACATAATATTGATATCAAAACTTGAGTTTTCTTGACAGCATTTGGAGTTGTCTCCTTTTTTAAATATTGTATTAGGTTCTTGAATGTAAAATCAATTCATTGGATTAGTCTTGATCAAACTAATTATGGAGTCAGTTGTCTTAGGATTAAAGAGTGACCATCATCAGTTTTAAGTGTGATCTAAGAATTTTCACCATTCTAACTCAACGCTTGGTTGGAATCAAGTGTTGATTTTTTCCATATTTGTGAGTTTTTACAAGGATCCTAGAAAGACCTCTAGCTTCGTAAAACCAAGAAACACTGGAGCTTATCAACTGGTGTTCCTTGAAATTGTCCTGTAGTTTGTAATATTTGAAACATGACATGCTTAAATTTAAAAGATCTAGCATTTATTTGTGGCCTAATGGTTTGACGTTGCAAGTCATCTAAGTCAGGCAGCGTATATGATCTAAGCGCTATCTTTATCATTAGCTACAATTATCGAATTTTCATTCACACAATCGACAGTAAGTTCATCATTAATAACAACATTACGTGAGCATTACGTTTACCTGGATTTACTATTGCCATTCTTCTTTCACGTAATAACGTTAGAAACTGTCTTTTTGGTTGATCGAAAAATATGAATTCTCGATCAAGCTCAACTTCGTTCATACACTAACACCTTCAAAAGAAATGATATCTAATTAGCTCTCAATGTAAGTTATGTCTCGATAAATCTAAAATATAAAATCTTCCTCAAGTCGCCAAAAGTGGGGCCAAAAAGTTGTCAATGACCCGAGCTACCATAAATTCCTTTGCTAAGGGAATATATTTTGTCAGATTATCACAACTTAAAGGTCAAATGAATATGTGCAAGTATACAAAGTCATTGTTGTAGTCAAGCTTTAATTCTTATAAAAGTCATTCTTTCACAGACACTTGGGAAGCTTTTTATATCCTAATTCGTTGAGTCATCTTAGGAGATGTTGTCCATCTATGATTGAATATAAATTGTGAAAGTAGATGATAACAGAAAGTAAACACTTGAAATTTCACAAGAATGATTAATCGGCTAGATTAGGAATACATACATCAGATTGCTACAACATTAAACTTTGAAAGGTAAGTAGTGAATAACTGATTTACTTCAAACTTTGACTTCTCTCGAAACACATGATTTAACAGACACATCAAGTCAACAACATTAGTATGAAGCCTATCTCTAACTCCTCATCAAATAACAAAGTATATATTGCTAACTTAATGTCTGCCAAGAAATTCTCAACCTAAAATTCTTCTTTTGAAATTTAATTAACGATGCTATAGAAATGCATTATTATCAGACATCTTTTGATTCAATGCTTAAATAATTTGAAATCATGCAAACTTATTCCTACCATATAGATCTAGCTTGACATGTAACAGAAATAATCGATATAACAGAAGTAACCGAATTCATAGCTGAAACTTAAATCGTAATAGAGAAATAAGATCAATGATCCAAAACAATCGCAAACTAAAATCGTAACTTCGATTCAATAAGAACAACAATAAAACTCAATTGATATTCAATTAAGCAACACAGAACAATTCGAAACATAAATTAAATGCGTTGAAAGCCAGAATTTATACAGGAAACTAAATGCTTATATAATTGAAATGAAAGCCAGTAAATAGAGGATAGGATATAAGAAGCTGAATCAAAGAACACCAAAACAAGTGATTCCAGATTTAAATTCTCTTTTCTTTCCTAATCGCTATAGCTATGTAAAATAGTAAAATGCTCTCTGAAATTTGAATCTAAGAAATGTAAAATGACAAAGGACACTACGACTCTTTTTTCGAATTGCTTGCATAATTTACAATATTTAAACAATTCAATCAACTACTGAGATCTAACCAGCCAACCTTAGAATTCATGTCATACATTAGATTTAGACACGTGTTTAATAGAAGTACGGCCCTTTCTAACAGCTATTTTCTACATTTAAATACTTCACCAATCGCCACTATGCTCCAGCTAAGCATATCCCAAAATCTTCTTCATTTGGGAATCTTATCTGCTAAAGCAATTATAGTTGCAAGACTTAGCTCAACTAGTCAACATAATGGTTAATCATTCATTCTTGCACCTAATATCAAATAATTGTTGAAAACTCATATGTAAAACAGAATTCGCTATATCTAAAGAATGCATACAAATAACAATGCTCCAACAATTAAAATCATAACATGTTATCAATTATATCATCATTTTCTCTAAAAAAGCTACTAAAGAACAAGCAATTAACTCTTATATCTAAGAGTTATCATTCCCCCAACCAATTGCTTAAATAGTCTCACTCCTTCGCATAATCTACAATTCGCCAAAATTTAGCACCATCCCGAGGATCTTCCTGCAACGACTCTCACAGCATCTTCACCATTTCCCTTGCAAACTTTTGGTAAGTCTTTGGTAACACTTTCCTATATTTTTTTTTCTCATTTGGATCCAATATTGATTTGATGGTCCAGATTAATCCAGCTTCCTCTTCCTTCTTGTCATACATCATTTCTTCGGTCAGGCTAACAATGGTGTTGATCCATTGTCGAATGTGAGAAATGAAATCAATGACAAGCCATTACTTAATATCAATGCCTAAAAAATTCTTGAGATGGATGTAGCACAACTTAAAACTTGGATTACATTTTATCTGTTATGTTGCATAAAACATTTAAGAAAGAACAGACATGATTCAGAATTATGACGAAGCTGCCGAGATTCAACTCAGAAGCTAACTTATGACTACACTACAAGCGGTAAACTTACTCCCGTTAGCATGAGAACTTGTTAAAATTTTATCCAAAATTGAAACACAAATTTTTGCTTGGATAAATGCAGCCATCTTTCTCCTTGTTTATTACTCTTGGCTCTATACACATATTTTCATCCCAGTAATTCCACGGCAGGAAACCAAACATTTTTTGTTTAGATGATTTGATATTTTTAATTATATAATTAAACATTTGAATCATGTGTATGTATTATTTGATTCAATTTTGATTAAAAAGAAGAAAAGAACATAATGGAGAACCTCGAACGTGATTGCCAAAGGGCCAAAATTCTTTAACAGAAAAATCACAAAGCCTCAAGAAACTTAATTATTACCTCTGGCAAACATGATTAGCTAACAAATAAGTTTATATTAAACTTCGACTCTAATTAAGCTAAAACCTCACACCTAAAGTTTCTTAGGCAAAAGTTTTTCAACAAAGATGGTTTAGAGACAAACTACCCAAGATTTTACTACACACTTGAGGAATTAAAATTATCACTCATCTATAGTTACATTCAAACGAGCTATTGTATGCAATCACTTTCTAAAAACTACCATCAAAACAAGGTATTAACTGCAACTTATCTACAAATAATCACATCAAAGCGAATTCTTACGCAAATTTCTAATTACTTACAGTAACCTCTCTCATTTATAATTACTCTACAATTCCACGTCCAAACATCTTCGTAAGGACCTCCATTGACATGTGTTTTAACAATTTATACCCCTATCTGCATATTTTCTGGTAATATAAGAAAACTAGGGATAACTCTGTTTACGGTTTGGACTAGAGAGCTTAATCATGTGTGTTTTGTTCATCACAATTTACAAGGAACAAGTTATCAAAGACAATCAAGAGCTTGAGTTGAATATGTACTAAGGAGGCTAGAATTGATTGGAATTGAGAAGAGATGTGGTGAACAATATTAGGCTATTGGAATTGAAGGGTTTCAAGTGTTAGAGATTGAGGGAACTAGACTATGAAGATCGAAAACACCATTCATGATCTCGTTGTTTCTAAATTCTTATTATGTTAACACATATGTTAAAACCATATATGCTCAATAGCATGAATGTTCTTTTGGTGGCGTTGTTTAAAATTTGGGCACGTGGGACTATAGGGTCTGATACAAGCAACGCATCGAGGAGACTTCTCAACAACTGCTGACGAGCTCTTGTTTAAAACTTCTCGTTCGATTCGGAATGTTACTAAAATATAATTTATAAACAAGTATTTCTTCCATTTTCAAAATTTGATTTGATTTTTAAAATGAGTAAAATCGAATGAATGAAAAATAAATTTTTAGAGACTATAACAATACTTAAACTATGGATATCATCTTCCGCATGAAAAGTTGGACATAATATCCACACACTATGGATCCCAATTGATGAGGGCACCAGTGACCAAAATTATTAGACAGTGTTAATAATAATTCCATAAGACCAAGAATCAAAGAAATCTAGCTATGATTTATTTACATACCTTCACTGATTTCCATGTTAATTTTGTGGCTCTAAAAGCATTCTTTGTTTGCCACATTAGATAAGAACTATATAACAAAAGTAAACACATTAGGATTCACGATATGAGCTAAAGTTTCATCGAGCGCCTTCTAACCAAGTGAGTTCATAATATAAACAGTCCCATCATCAGGAATTAGTAGTACTAAAATCCAATGGTGCCTAAAATGACATAACGAGAAATTAGGACTACACTGAACAGTACCATCTTCATAGATTACATGTTACGAAGTTCAAAATTAAAAAATGCATACTCGGTATTAAAGGGAAAGAAGACACGTTGACGGACATCGTAATCATGTCAAAACGATCATCCAGAATCTTGATTTGCCCTTATTGATTTTGTTTTCCCAAAATCGAAGCAAAACTATTACCATCCACTATTAAGTAGTTATCAAGAATCTGTTGATCGTAAGTAGCCCAAATGTAGCTGAAATAGATTTAGGAAACGTTAGTAATAAACCAATGTAACAAAGTTGTTATAATAATTGAAAAGATATAGTACTTATGCAATGTAACAAAGAATGGGAGTGTAGCCGATCTCTTCCATCTCATAATACTGCAAAATGTCTTATTTGACAAGGAAGCAGTTGTAATGAAATCTAAGCATATTCTCGGTAAAGTCAATTGTCAGCATGTCACTATCACTCATATTGTGTTTAGCAAAGTGAAAGACCAACTTGATTGTTGTTGGAAGCACCATGCCTGATTGATGAGAATGTGTATCTGACACAACCTTCTTACCTTTGCTTGGAAGTGACGGCTATGAAAATAAAATTAATCTATTATTAGTAAACTAATAATGTGGTACATACAATAAAAAGGAAATGTAAAATTAAATACCTCTTTTGATACGTTGGTTGACGTCTTAATAACCTATGCACGCGGCTATGGCACAAAATTGTTGACGGTTTGTCCAAGGTATTGAAGCTCGTCGTTTAGAGGAATTGGAAGGTCTAAATCCTCGTTATTTCCAATTATTAAATTTACTAGGACGCGTGTGTTGTACTTTCCTAGTGGATGTCCATGAATCTTAGCAAGTGCCCCGCTTGATTCATACATTGTGCCAACGATAACAATGTTGTCAACATTTTCAATGAGAAGTTGACATGCCACACCCTTCAAACGTAATAAACACATAATTAGAGTAATGAAATTTAAAAAACATATAAGAAATTAAATGAAATTAATAATATGCAACTTTCTTATCCCAAGTCTTCGACAACGGGATTGACCATGCGGGGATCATCTCAAATGACTAGAGGTGTTTTGAAGATCTCATTTGCTTACCTTATTGATTCTCCTCCCATTGTTCTTGTGTGATGTATGAGTATTTTATAGGCGGGTGGACAAACTTCTCGTGGTCAACATTTATAAACGGTTTGATATAATCTTTGGTGAGATTATCTAAACGTTCTGAACGTCCACGCCATAGACATCATGATTCTATGTTTGGACATAGGATCCACCTGAAATAACATCTGTTTGAAATAGAATGAAATCAGGTTAGTTATAAGTATGTCATACATGATAATATTTAGTTAAGAAAGTGTTTACCTCGATGCAATCACAGACATTCTCTTTTAATTGATCAGGGACTGCTGCCCAAGTGTTGTAGGAGAGAGCTATATGTTATTTGACACATACACGAATATAACTACGGAGTTTCTTCACATTATCTCCGACTTCTTGGCCAATTGAGTTATGTTGAACAACCCACCGCTCTCCCGCCATTCTTTCCTGAGCCAGCTCACGCAAGACTATCACACCTCTAGTGAACCTGTTTCGAGCAGGTGTGTTTACGGGTGTACCATCATGATCACTATCTGAGTTAGACATGGTGTCAATCTGTAAAGACCCGACCCATTGGGGTCCTAGAGAAACACACCCTTACTACATGCCTTTAAATTAAATAAACCTTGAAAA
>JBBMEG010069045.1:0-13401 GCA_037832605.1 Cyclanthera cordifolia
TGCAGGCCCTTTCGTCCTCTACTAAAACAAATAGTACTGTGGATAGACCGTTGACCATTTTTCGGCATCAACAATATGTATGTAGTGTCTTTCAAATGAATGACCAAAATTAAAGGTATTGATTCATTAACACTTTGGGATGCATACAAATGAATTACTACTCTAAAAAAGAAGACATGCAGACAATGATAGTCTTTTCACGAAGGTTCACTCAAAGGAATTTTCACGTTGGTTGAAAGACACAGTAACGTGTTACATGTATCTAAAAATAACATAGTTTCTAATAATTCAGCGAACTATATTTTTTTACTGAAACAGATTTCATTAGAGTCTGGTAGCACAAAAGACTTCAATTTATTAAAAAGGCTTGCGAGTGGACCTTGCAAGATTGCAATATTCAAGATATATTATAAATGGTCGAACAATTTTTATATAAAAATACTACTACAATTTCATGTATAGATGTCGGGCGAGAGAAATGAAATTTCAAAACATGGAGGTATAGATGTCATACACCATGAGATGTCGGGCGATGCCCGACATCATATATGTAACTTTTAGGGCGAGCTATAAGATGGCGGACAGCCCGACATCTTTAATGCCCGCCATCTAAAGTTTAAAAACACCGGACTTTAGATGTCGGGCAGTCTGCCATCTAAAAAGCTCGCCATGTAATCTCATTGTAGACCGGCCATCTTTAACGCATGTCATCTAAAGCGCCCGTCATCAAAAGCGTCCAACATTTTAAATTTAGGAAGACCGTACTATAGATGTCGGGCAGCCCGCCATGTAATCTCATTTTAGTTCCCACGCCTTCTTTATTGCCCGTCATCTAAAGCATCTGTCATCTAAAACTCCCGCCATCTAAAGTCAAGAAAGACCAGACTTTAGATGACGGACTGCCTGCCATCTTTGTTGCCCGCAATGTAATCTCATTTTAGATGGCGGGCAGCCTGACATCTTTAGCACCTGCCATCTAAAGTCCAATGTTTACACCGCCAACATTTCGAAAACGTCCCACAGATACGTTACCCCTTCTAAAAATCAAAAACTCACTACCTCTCTACCATTTCAAGGCATTTTTTACTGTATATCACTAAAACTTATCGACTACCACCGCTCTTTAGTCGAAAATGCTCTTTCTTCGTCCAAAAGTGCTTTGTTTTAATTTAAAATATTATGCTTATACTATACAATTAAAAAAAAATTTGGTTACAGGATGAGCTTCATCAATTGAAGGGGTTAAGATGTTTTGACTGACGCATTGGGCACGCCGGAACATCGAGGGCGTGTTAGGGGAATGAGTGAGTTTATTTTCTCATCACAATACTTTAGAAATGGGCGTCAAAAGTCTAATTTTACCAACCAGGAAATAGAAGAAGTTTATGGATACGTTGGAATCGCTCAACGGTTCAAAACTGCAAATGTTGGCAGTACTAACTCGATGATGCATGGACATGGTGTCTAAGAGGCTGTGAGAAATGTTGATTTAATAGAGGATGCATTTGAAGTTGATGTAAGAGAGGATGCACAAGTTGGGCTAGTGATCGAAGAGCCCATATTATATTTTGGAGAGGTATGATTTTATATATTAACTAATAATTGTACGTATCTTTTAATATGCAAGTAACTAATTATTGTTTTTATAGGGCACGACATGTCAAATTGCCCTTGAGTCCACAAATAACGTTGTTGCCATTAACACAATGTATGAATCAAGAGGCGCATCTACAAAAATACATGGCATGCCTCCTAGGAAATACAACGTGCGAGTGATGGTTGATTTAATTGTGACTGGCAATGAAAAGCTGGACTTACCCATGCCGGTGAATGAAGAATTATAGATTCTTGAACAAGCTATTAACACATTCGTTCCATGACCTTGTACATAAGCTCGAATGCTGCAAAAAAATATTTGTATTTTCATAATGATATGGTTAATATATCAAATAATTATACTAATAGCTTATAATTTTTATCACATCCTTCTAAGTCTAACCACAGCTCGAAGGATCAGTCACAACCTTACGCACAATGCTGAAACTCGTGTGTATGTTTATGCTCTACGCCAGATGGAACATAAAGAGATCATACAAATTCCTATTCCAGCAAACTTGTTCGGGCAGGACTAGTCTTACATTCTTGATCGAGACGATATCATGCACTATATGGAGTTGAAAGAAATAGACTATTATTCCCTATTGACATACATAGGGTAAGTAAAACAATTTATTTATGAATTATATATCTTTAATATTTCTTATAACTAACATTTAAAAATTTGGCATTCAGGTCTTTATGGCGAACATACGATGATAATATACTTAATAATTATCTTGTATGTGACCATGCTAGCTTCACATGTTTCAAATGGGTAAATGACGAAAGTTTTTTGAATTTAGCAAATAGGATGGGCATGCTTGCTAACACGAATCAGAGAATACTTTTTCCTTACAACACTGGGTATGATTAATCAATTTCAGATTTTATTGATATACATTTTTTTCAAATTTACCTACTTGGTTGCTAAAATATTTGTTTAATTATTGCAGCTGACATTAGATTTTGATCGTCATAATTCTTTCAGAAAATACAATGTATCTTCTCAGTTCTCTAAATCAGAAGGTGATAGATAAAGATTTGCAAAAACTCGTAAACATGTAAGTTTCAATATTCAAAGTTCTAAATTTTTTTTATTAAGTTTTATAATCCTAATATGAAAACTCGTAAACTTTGTTAGTTCCTATCGAATGTGGAAAATAAAACATTAGCTCGAGCGAAGTTAACTAATATGAAAATGTCTGAAGGTAAAAATCGAATCGTATTGTTGGTTAACGTACATTTGTTTATTAAGTTTATAACTTGTTGGACTAAATATCATAAGTATACTTATGTAGTGCCCTCGTCAATTGGGAACGGTAGAGTGTGGATTTTATGTTTAGTTGTACATATGAGAGATTATCACCAACTCCAACACACACATAAGAGACTGGTGTGTTTTCTATCTATCTATATAATACATACGTGATCTCAAATTGAATCTTTTATATTATATTAACTTTTTATATTTCAATTTACAATATTTGTAGTTCAAGAACAACACAAATAACTACACTCAATAAGAAATTAACATTGTAAGACGAATGAAGTGGGCAACCTACATAGGTAGTCATTTACCTATTATGCCATAATTATTGTACATATTGTAGTTATAACAATAGTTCATTTGGCTTAGAATGGATCTAATAGTGTAATTATATTGAATTGATTATGTATATATTACAATAGTTTCTGATATAGTGTACTTGCTTATAATGGATTTGATAATGTATTATTTGAATGGATTATGTATTTATTACAGTTTTTGATAGTGTAATTACTTAGAATTGTTCTGATTTTGCTTAAAATACATAGTACACTTGATGTGTACATGTTAACAGGTTTTTGGAATTGCAATATTCTGACGTTATGCTGCCGAAATTTAGAGTGAAAAGTATCCGTTTTTAATTAGTTTACTCTATATTGAAATGACAGTTAAAGGGGGCTCTATGCTTATTTAGAAGTGAAAAGTATTAGTTTTTAATTATTTTACTATGACATATTGAAATGAGAGTTAAAATTAGAAGGTTTCTATGCATATATTTAGGAGTGACAATGAGAATTTAAGGTTAGAAATGATTTGTCAATATAACAAATCTCACCATTTTTTTTTGTAAATTAATTTAGTTTTAGATATCGGGCATAAAAGATATAAGCCATAAAATAATAATGGGAAGTCAATGAAAACATTTCATGACAAGGCATACCATTTTGCAAATTAAAAATTTAATTATTGGTTTTCTAATGTCGGACACAAAAGATATCACGCACAAAAGATGTCATGCAGAAAAGATGTCACGCATAAAAGATGTCTTGCAGGCAAGAAAGATGTCAGGCAAAAGATGTCGGTCATAGCACAAAAGATGTCGGACATATAAGATGTCAGGCACAAAAGATGTCGAACATATAAGATGTCGAACACAAAAGATGTCCCGCACTAAAGATGGCGGGCTGCCCGCCATCTATTGTGCCCGACATCTATTCATAAAACTGTCACCCGAATAGATGTCGGGCACCCGCCCAACATCGTTTGTATTAGATGTCAGTTAGTGCCCGACATCTATTCTCGGATTTCTACTAGTGAAAATGTATAAAATTCGACTGAAAATAGTGGTGTTTCTATTAATGCCAATAGTGAAAAGACGACTGAAGATGACGCTCTAGTCTTTGATGTGGATAAATATTATGGTGTATTGACTGAAATAATTTAATAATATTATTAGATTACTATATCTATCGACTTCCACTGTTCAAGTGTGATTTGACTTTCATAATGGTGTGAAAGTTTAAGTTGGATTTACATTGGTTAACTTGCATCAAAATCAAACTCAATTTGAAAGATAACCATATATTCTAGCATTATAAGTGAAACAAGTTTTTTAAGCAAGAGAACATGACAATTCTAATTGGTATGTTTTACTAAAAGCACCACCAAGAGGATTTCATAAATCAAACAAATGTGATTAGAATGTTGACACAAGTTTTGCGAGTGAAGGATTGTCTATATCACTTGGTGATATTGATGACGAGTTTGAACGTTGTAATAATGTACGAGATGATTGTGAAGGCTTATTTTTATGACAACATATTGTGAACACTTTGGGAATTTGTACCAACGTAAAATTAGTGGACATTCTGAAAATTTGCATTAGAAAGTGCATACTTGGTAAATTTTGTATTCATAGCTCAAAATTTGTTGTCATTCTGAAAATTTACATTGAGCTAGTGAACGTTTTATAAATTTGCACTATTAATAGCTTGTGTGCATCTTTTGATCATATATTTTGTAGTATTACATATATTTACATATATAATTTTCATTTTAAATACCTCTATTTTATTTTCATGCTTACTCTCACTCTAACGGTTCTTTGCATTCTAGTGTTCTTTATTGTAGGTTATTTCAAGATTCAAGATTTGTAATATAATAACATCATGAAGACATATATACCAATAATTTATCTTCTATTACTATTGTTGAATACTTTCCTTTTATGCTTCATTTTGTAGGCATGGAATAATAATGTTGATCAAGAATGGAAAAAAGGTATTTTTTTCAAAACATGGGTGGATTGTGGAGAGCTATCATGTTTTGTTAGTAAGATTCGAAACATTTCAAATGATGACGAGTTGATAAAGCTTAAGCCATATAGTATATCTTCAATGCATGATTGGAACGACTAAATCATAAATAAAACAAGTGCATAATTCAAGGTATTTGATATTTGTTATATGTTATATAGAAATTTTATGTTAGGGTATCGAAAATTACTATTACTTATTGAGATACTTTGTTTGACATCACTTTAGGCAAAAATCAAATTATTTCAAGAGATGAAGAAAAAACAACTTCCTCACACTAGCAGTCATAAAGGGTATGCTCGACTAGCTGAAGACATGATATTATTTGACATGATAACATCATTCTAATTAACTTTATATAATATATAATTAAAAAATTATCTTCTTATTTTTTAACTATATAGAAAAATAGTTATTCATCGACTGATATCTCACAAGTAATTGTGTGGAAAAATGTACACATTAAAAAAAAATAGACAACCTATTAACTTGCAAGTAGCCAACACACTAATCTCATAAGTGTAGGATTCTTGTTTCTTAGTATAGTTTTTTAGTTATAAACATATTAGTTTGCATGATGTGATTTAAACCTATTGATGATCTATTGTTCTAGAAGCTTGAGTTTGATATGAAAATGTCATAAATTGAGGTGTCGTTCTAGTTATTGTGCTGACTTAAAAGTGTATATAATTTGTTTTAACAAGCATTAAAAATTTGGGTAGCTTGTAATTGCATCGTCACTTTGTTGAAATTTTGGAAATAGTGGTACTTGTTGATGGAAATTCTTAGATTATGTTTCTTTTTGTTGTTGTATACTTGGTTTTGCGTGGCTAACTCTTTTAATATATCTCATTAAATTTTGTTATATGCAATGTAGGAGTAAATTGAACAAAATGTTAGTCATAAGGGAATGACATCTCATTCTACTGATGTTAATGATGCAACTAGTAAAGTGTTGGGTCCTGATTGTGGTCATACACAAGGATTAGGATTTGGAGTGACCAGGTCAAGGTTGATTATATCAACTCTAAAAGATAAAACATGAATCTCTTGGAAAAAATAAAAAAGCAATTATCTAACATCATATGTTAATAAGCTGAAGAATGTGGCATCAGCTTTATTAAACGATAAGGTAATCTCAATTAACCTTATTTAGCTATTTAGAATTATAAATTTAATTAGACCATGTTTCTCATCATTTGTGACTTAGAAAAAGATGAACGAGCAAGCTTCTAATATTAATGTTAACATATAGGCATCATTGTAGTTCAAGCTCTAATCTTAAACTTTGCCCCCATTAAATTATCCCCCGATAAACTTATATCCTATTTAATATTCAAAACTATTCATTTAATTTCTAAAATTATTAAAGATTGACACTTAATTCATTTAATGGTGAAATATTGTAACAAAGTCCAATATACCCCACAAGTGTATATTGCTAGATTGGGTTGATTGTGGAGAAGTAATTATGTCATGTGTTTCCATCATAAATTTGAAACAAAGGTATCAATGTAAAGAAAATGATATTAAACTTAAAATGCTATTAAAAGTTTATTAATGAATCACCCAGAGCAGTTTTTCGCTTTCAGTGAAATACTTCAAAAAATATATATTATATGGAACAAAAGTTGGTGTTTTATAGCTTTTATTATAGCAATGAAAAATGCTATTATAAGTTGAAAACTTTCAATAACATGGTTCATGATAGCATTACAAATCTGCTATTATATGTCATTTATACAGTTATTCTAATGTTATAAACGACGTTATGAATAAGAAACCACGACGTTTTCTCAGATGCTATGATTTATTTCCATAGCGTTCAAAAAACACCATTAAAAATATTGTATAATAGCGTTTGTATAGCGTCACAAAAATGCTACAGTATGTTTGATACTTGCAATAACATTGCCTATGACCCCATTTTTCTAAACGCTATAAAAGTTCTAAACGTTGTCATATGTGTTTTTCCTTGTATTGATATCATCTTTATTTTTTATCTTAAACATGTCATGAAAGATATTTGATGACGGGCACGTTCAATGACGACCATTGATTGTCATGGAAAAGTGTCTGTCATCTTTATCAGTGAGTGAGAGGTGAAATTCATACCTCTTTATTAATTAATGAGCTTCTTATATAGAAGTGTTTACATAGGAGTTATCAAGAGAATGTAAACTAAAAAGACGTTATTATTAACTAATTGATGGTCATAACCACCTAGTTAGCTGTGATGATTTGGATATTTGATAGCCCCCCTCAAGATGGCGATTTGAAGGCATTGAAAATGCTCATCTTAACCATTGATTTTTTTCAAGTTTATCACACGCATAATCTTTGTAAACTAGTCGGCTAGCCGGTTGACTAATCGAATAGGGAGAGGTCTGATAAATCCTTTGTCAATCCGCTCTCATACGAAATGACAAACGATCTCAATGTATTTAGTTCTCTCATAAAAACTAGTGTTATTTGCAATATAAATGGCTGCCAGATTGTCACAATATACATTGTCATGAGAGGTTAAAGTCACGTGTAAGTCATGTAGTAAGTTGGATAACTGTATGAGTTCACTAGCTACCGAAGAAAAAGCTCGATATTCTGCTTTCTCATATGATTTTAACCCGTGGCTTGTTTCTTTGTTTTCCAACATATCATAGATTCTCCTAAGTCATGGTGTCTGAACAAGCTTCCCAATCTAAGCCAACAAAGGGTTTAAGTTGAAAAGAGTTAGTAGCTTTAAACAAGATGCCTTGTCCAATAATTCCTTTTATGTATCAAATGAGGTGTAAAGCTACTTGCCAATGAAAGAAGTATGGTTTGGACCCATATTGAATCAATTTATGAACTGCAGACGTAATGTCTAGGTGAGAAATCTGAAGGTATAGAAGGCGTCCAACTAGCTTCCGATAAATAGTGGCATCCTTAGTTGAAAGAGGTATTGTCGAAGTGGCACTGAGTTTTAAATTTGGTATCACTAGGTGAGTAGTTGGCTTTGCGGCTAGGAGATTATGATCTTCAACCAGCTGTAGACAATATATTTTTTTGGGTTAGATTAATTCCATTGGTTGACCTTAGTAATTCTAGTCCCAAGAAATATTTTGCCATGCCTAAGTCTTTCAGCTGGAAATGAGTACACAATATAGCCTTTGTTTTGTTAACCTCATTGACATCACGTCCATCCAGTAAGATGTTGTCAACGTATACGAATAAAGAAACGAATGATATGCCACAACCCTTGACAAATAAAGAATAGTCGGCCTTAGATTGAACAAACCAATCAGATATTAATACGAATCTAAATTTTGTAAACCATTGTCGAGAGACTTGTTTCAGCTTGTAGATGGATTTGTTTAGTTTATAAAAAAATGATGGATTTGATGCTTTTGCACATGCATAATATCCTAATGGTAAGCTCATGTATACTTCCTCAAATAAATCTCTGTTTAGGAACAGGTTGTTGATATCCATCTTTCTTAAAGACCAGCTATGGAAAACAACTAAAGAAAGAAGAATCTTAACTATTGTGATTTTAGCAACTAGTAAGAATGTTTCTAAATAATCAATGCTCTCTTGTTGATTGTAGCCTTTTGCTATGAGACTTGTTTTGTATCTGTATATAGTTCCATCTGCTTTATATTTGATGCGATAAACCCACTTGCATCCAATAGCCTTATGATCAGGGGGTTAGGGAGTCATTGTCCATGTTTGAGTTATTTCCACTATTGATATCTCATCGTCCATGGCATTTTTCCCTTGTTTTATCTCTAATGGCTTGATGATAAAATGAAGGCTCAAAGGATGTTGTAATATTGTAGCTAAAAAAACCTTACAATCAGGAGATAGGCAGTCATATGACAAGTAATGTTAGAGGGAATAGATGTAATTATCTGGTTGCAAATTATGATTGAGAAAGTTGCAATGATAGTTTTTAACAAATGAAGGGGGATGATTCTCTAGTGTAGATCTTCGAGGTAAAACCAGTATATTAGGCCACCCATGAGTATCATGGGGTAATTTTGTGGTGATTGATTGTGTTGAACTATCTAGAGAAGCCGTTTCCTATAATATCTTGTGAGTAAGAAACATCTTGGTTGTTTTATTCATTAAGGACATCATCCATATAAGAAGTGTTAAAGTCTCTCGAGGTAGCAGACTGATCATTTTGTGTTATAGGATGAGACTCATGAGAAGCAGTATAAGTATTTGAAATTTTCTATTCTTAAAGTGCAGCTGGCAGTATAGTACTCGGTAATGGATCATTTTTATTAATATCTTCGATTTTCAAATTTTGTAGGGATATATATTCTCATAGAATGTGACATCACGAGAAGTACATACTTGATGTGTGTCAAAGCAATATAGTCTATATCCTTTTAGCCCAGATGGATATCCAATAAAAACACTGGTAGTTGCTCGTGCATCAAAACTTTCCACGATTAGCATGGAGGGTAGACATATAACACAAGCATCTAAAAGAGCGTATTTCAGTATAATCAACAGGTTTCTGATAAATGATGGAATACGGTGTAGCATCCTTGAGTAATGGCATAGGTATTCGGTTGATAACATGTGTTGTTGAAAGATTGCAATTTCCCTATAAAGTTAAGGGAACTTTTGACTGAAAATAAAAAGCACCTGCCACATTGAGGAGATGTTGATGTTTCAGCTGTACTATCAAGTTCTGTTGCGGTCTCTCGACACGAGAGAATTGATGGATTGGTCCAAGCGATGAGAAAAAAATCATAAAGGAGAGTTATGGCGCATTGTCTGATCTGAAGACTTTTAGTTTCTTATATAATTATGTTTTAATGAGTTGAAAAAAACAAGGAATGATAGTCACAAACATTAGATTGAACGCATTAGATTGAACAATCATGTACTATAGTAAGGAAATACTTGTAGTATTAATATGTACGTTCCTTAAACGGTCCCCATATGTCACAATGAATAAGATCAAAAGGATTTGCTGAAACATTACTATTGAATGGAAAATAAAGCCTCCTTTGTTTAGCTAAGGTGTATACATGAGAATGCTTAAAAGAGGAATTTGATCTTTTTAATACATCTTTCATGGATTTTAGGTGTTTATTTGATAAATGTCATAATCGTGTATGACAGAGGGAAGCTGATGCAAAACAAACTATAAAGACACTATTCGATCGCAGTAAATATAGACCATGAACATAATTAGCCCGGCCAATCCTCCCCATATTTGTCGTGTCCTATATTTCATACGATGTGCCAAATAAAGTCAATGAAATCCCTCTAGTTTTGAGTAGGCAACTCACTGACATCAGGTTATATGAAAATTGCGGTGCATAAAACACATCATATAAGATAAGCTCAAGACTGATTTGGATATTTCCAACATATTCAACACTGACTTTAGAACCATTAGGCAAACTAACAAATATATCCAAAACTTGCTTCCAGCTAATGTATAACTTTAAACAACAAGAGATATGCTTAGATGCACCAGAATCAATTTTCCTGTAATTTGAAATAAGAATCATTTGTAGAAAAAGTTGTAAAAGTACCTGTTACATGGTTGATAGCTTAGCTTTCGTAGGCTGAATATGTGAATTCTCTAATTCGATTAACTAAGTACATTGATCCTTGTTCAAGCTAGACAATATAATGTTTGATGAATAAGCTACTATGTTTCTTGGTGCTGATTTAGTTTCGGAAGTAGATGTGGATCGAAATCGAAAACCCAACGGGAAACCATGAAAAGTTAACATTTTTAAATAGTGTGATCAAACCAGTTGCAATGTGTGTTAGAAGGTCTCCCTAAATCCTTTTTCTTTCCTTTGTTGTTGTCAACAAATGCATTGAGTTATTTCAACCCTTTGTCTTTCTTCTTGAATGACTAAAGAAAAAACCTTATTTATAGAGGGCAAAGGATCCATCATCAATATCTGTGTCCAAACATCATTATATGTGTCATTTAGACCCATAAAAAAGACCATGACATACTCTGTTTGATAGTGAGCTATGAAAGGTCTTAAACCTCCACATGTACATTTATTAGTAGAACAAAATTCACACAATTCTTGCCATAACGCTTTTATTTTCGTAAAGTAAGCTTGAACAGATAAAGTTCCTTGAATAGTAGTTACCAGTGATTTCTGCAATTGAAAGATTTGTGGTCTGTTTGATTCTTTGAATGTTTCGATGAGTTCATCCAAAGCTCTTTCACCGATCCATTGTAGATGACACTTGCAGTGATATCCTTAGAAACCAAGTTGAGAATTCAGAAGGTGATTGCGTTATTGCACTTCTAAACTGCTTTCAATTTTTCATTTGTAGGTTCTTTGATTTCTCCATTTACAAATCCTTCCTTATTTCGACCGGCTAGGGCAATTAATACTGATTTCTTCCAAGAGTAATAATTCTTGGTGCCGAGGAGTGGTTGAGTGACGAGAGGCACTATGAGTGGAGTAAAAGATTGATGCATATGAAAAGGATTTAGGTGTGCATCAAGTTTTGAAGAATCGTCGCCGCTTGCACTCGTTTGGTCTGCCATTGATGTTGGTAAAGAAAGGACAGGAGTTGGAAAGGACGATTTTGTGCGGGAAGTTTTATTGCTTTGATACCATATCAGTGATTGAGGGGTGAATATCGCACTCTTTATTTATTAATGAGCTTCTTATATAGAAGTGTTTACAAATGAGTTATCAAGAGAATGTTAACTAAACAAATGTTATTATTAACTAATTGATGGTTATAACCACTTGTGCAGCTGTGATGATTTGGAGCTTTGATCATTTTTGATAAAAGATAACATCATAAATAAATAGCATTGTCTGTTATCTTTTCTTTCTTTTCTTTTTTTTCATATTAGATCTTGAGGGAAGCACACATTCAAAGGGCAACTTAAAATGCTACTTGAAAATATGATTTTAGATTAGATATGAATTTGTAGACCAAATAACCTATTTGGATTCTATTTGAATTTTATATCTATCAAAATGTCTCTTATTTGAAGATTAAATATAATATTAGATAAAACGAGATTCTATCTTAAACTAACATTTTATAACGATAGTGAGGACTATAATCTACTTTTATAAAACATGATAGGTTATATATATATAAAAAATTTGTAGTGGGATTTTTAGGTGGTTGCCTGTTATCTCGGGAAATGAATGGATTGTGAGTAAAAGTACACCAAGCTTTAGATGATATCACTAAGGTAACTTTTTTCCATTATACCACAATAATATTATTCATAAAGTTGTGGTTTCTCTTTACTTTTTCCGGATGATGAGATACAACTTAAACTATTTAATATAATATAATTTATTTCTTATGTCCAAGGTAGTTGTAAAAATTAAAATTAAAATTCAATTCATGATTTGTTATTACATGAGGCACTACCTTCAACGTGCATATACAAGATTTCACATTATAAAAAGCAAACAAAAATTTATATTATTTGATACTTCTTAAGTACGTTTTATTGTTTGGAGATAATACAGATCAATATCACTTCACGGGTTCGATTTTGAAATGATTCTCATTTACTCTTGTTTGTTTCAATTCCAATTAGACTCGATACATAAACCCCTTATTTAGCTATTTTTTTCTTTTCTCTTATTTTATTTTTTATAATTTTTATTTAATTGGATTATTATTATAACTTATAACTTTGATTCCTAATTACAAATTTAATTATGCATATAAATGTTTGAAGTAAAGAAATATAAAGACAAAAAGTGTATATTAATCACTCAAATTAGTATAATTATAAAAATGATGATTTGTAGCTCTCTTAGAAAAATATTATTTCAATTTTTTAATGTTCTCATTCTACGGTGCATAAAAATTGTGGTACTCATTAAAATTTATATGTGAGATTGATGGAAGAATATACCTAGATCCATTGTAATAATTAAAGAATATATGTGACATTGATGGCAGACTTCTTAAGAAGATTGATTGAAGATGATCTAGTGTACTATTAAAATCTATATGTGACACTAATTAAAAAGTATCTATCGAATTTAGTGTATGAATTGAAGTGTATTTATGACATTCATTAATATCTATATGTTTTACTAATTGACTATTATTTATTCCACTCATTCTATTAATCAGGTTGAAACTTCAAAGAGATTTAAATATTGTGAAAATGCTTTTTTCTTTTTTTTCTTTTTTTTTTTTTTTGAATCTTAGCCATCAAATTCATAATTTACCATTAATCAGCATCTTTTC
>JBBMEG010069126.1:0-13394 GCA_037832605.1 Cyclanthera cordifolia
GATATGGTTGCAATTAAATTACTTTTTTGGCAGGAATGTAAATGGGTTTCTCCATATGGCTATGGATATAAAGAACCTTTAAAATATTCATTCCTCTATCATAAATATGAGGTATGGGAGGCCTTCATTTTCATCACACTTAGTTAAGAGTAACTCAATTCTCAAACAGATATACCATTTTGAAAGTCGAGCTCTCTTTTTCTCCTAAGTAAAAGTTTCAACCTCCCTGCTCTAAAAGACTTTCTACCAAGCCCTCAGTATAGCAAAGAAGTTATAGCTTGGAATATTTGAGGAGATCAATCAAGGAAGGTCGAGAGAATTGGCTAAATCTAGAGAGAATTGGCTAAATCTAGATTAATTAATTGAATTAATTATTGTGAAAAATTTCAGTGTTACCACTTTTTCACATGTTTTCGCTGTGCGCTATTCCCAATAACCAGTATTAGAGCTAAGGCCCAAAAGGTAACTGTTGTTGTAAAGAATCTTTTTATTGGTGGTGATAATTTTCATTTGATGAATTTATTATTTTTTGGCTAGAGGTCTTTGATTTGACAATAGGATTTTATTAATTCTTAGATTTCTTGTAAACCAAATTGGGTATAGGAAACTTTGTACTTTATTTAGCTTTTCAATATTTTGCAATTTGGAATTGGCTAAAAAGATGAAAAATAGGAAGAATGCCAGGAACACCAAGAATTAAGAAACCCAAAAGGTAAGAAAAAATCAAAAGGTGAGGTACATGCATGGGGCGAGGAGTCGTCGCGCTACATGACAACCCTTGACGGTTTCTCGCCTCCACCCTACTGGCCATCTCTTGGTCGCTAGTGAGACCTTCTTTGGGTGTTTGCCTTAGGCCAAAGAGACCCACCTAACACTTGGAGTTGAAATTTTTTCTTCATAAAAAATTAGTATTTTTTTCTAAAAATATTTTTTAAGAATATTTTTGGTAGGAAATAAGGAAGGTTTACAATAAAACAATTTTGGAAACTATTTTATATTTTTAATACCTAATATTTTTAGAAAATATAAGCGTATATTTTATGGTTAATGTAGGGGAAACCATAAAAATTAACGATAACCGAAATAAGATTTTTAAAATTAAATCATAATCTTTGGAAGATTTTGATGGATAAGTTTAAGAAAATCTCATAAATTGGAGTTCAATTAAATATTTAAATATTTTTGGAAAATATTTAAGAAATATTTAATAGATAAGTTCTTACTTAGTCAAAGCTTCAAGAGATCAAGGAGTTGTTGATCAACAATATTCTTAGAGAATATTTATGGTATATTGCAATTTTAATTTCCTAGAAATTTGCCAACTATTAAATCGATCAAATAATTATTTAAATCATGTCTTACTTATTTGCATGTTTTGTTTGTTGCATAAAATATGTCATATGGATTTAAAATCAACCACAGGTTAAAAAGATTCATGCATCCGATTATAGGTAAAATCTTTCTCGAGATACTTAGACAAGGCCTAAAATCGATCGGAGGGTTGTTGAAGCCACCCCGGCCCCCTAGGCACCAAGTCAACTCCGCCCCCGCCCCTCCACGAGGGGTCAGCGTGGGAGGCCTTGACACCCCAGGAGTCGATCAAGCCCACTCTAACCCCCCAGGGGTCGGCCAAATGAGGTCTTGTGTTATAAAAACTCCGAGAATTGAATCTAACAACCTTGTTCAAGAACTAGACTTCTAGATCACAAACCCGAAAACCTCAAGAACTATATAGAATCAACCTAAGGGAAAGCCTTGGAATAGATTACCTTGACAATCTAGATCAAGAGTATAGAAAACTTGTTTCTAAACTCGTGATTCGAATCACTCCACGAATATTGATCTACACTACTTGAATGATCCTAGTATGTAATCTAATCACAAGAATTGCAAAGAAAGACAAGCTCTTTGCTTAAAGAAGCAAATATGCCATTTCACTAAAAAAATAAATTCTGATTTGTTTAACATCCAAGTTGGCTTTTTATAGCGTGCAAAATGTAACCTAAATCCAGCAAATAAACTCTTTCAAAGTGTGTAACCTCCCAAACATTATTGTCATAAAGACCCACTAACAAAAGTAACATAAAAAATCCTTTAAATGTCTCAAAACTGAAAATGGCCATAAATCTAAATTTGAATTTTAGCATTCATTCTTCGTGTATTTGTAACCATTTTTAAGTAAATGAACCTCTATTTAAGCTAGCCTGACACATAACTCTATTAGTTGATGCTTTACTTACAATAAATGAACATTTAGATGCACTTGAGTTCATTTAATGTAACTTCACTTCAATTCAATATAACTTGAATTCTAACTTGAGTCTTCATAAATAAAGCTTGACGCATTTAATGCAACTTCATCTTGAAGCTTAACTTTGAAACACATGTAGAAAACTACTTCAACATCTTCTAAGACTTTCTCTTTCGAGCTCACCATAGCTTGAATATAAGTGATCAAAGCTTGTTGTAGCTGCTTGGCTCTCGACCTTGAGGCATGACAATAGATGTTCCTTGGTTCATATCTTTCTCCCCCTCTTTGGAAGGATTTGTCCTCGAATCATAGTAAATCATCTTTATCAAAAAGACTTAAGTTAGAAACATCAAAGGATGCACTAACACCATATTCACTTGATAAATCAATTTTATAAACATTGTCATTTATGCGCTCAAGAACTTGGAAAGGTCCATCTCCCCGTGGCAAAAGCTTGGATTTTCTTTGAGAAGGAAATCGTTCCTTTCGAAAATGAACCCAAACCTAATCTCCTGTTTTGAAGACTAACATTTTACACCCCTTATTTACCTTTGAAGCAACAATTGAATTTTGCTTCTCAATCTCCTCCTTAGCTTTCTTGTGCAGCTTTTCAACAAATTCAACCTTTCCATTGGCATCAAAACTCACAAACTCTTTAGGGGGAATCGGTAATAAATCAAGAGAAGTCATTAGATTAAAAACATAAACAATTTCAAATTTCAAAAGAAGTGCATTTAGTAGTGCAATGAACAACCCTATTATACGCAAGTTTTATGAATGAAAAACAATCTTACCATGTCTTAAGATTTTTATCAGTAATAGTTCTAAGCATAGCAGTTATGATTCTATTAACAACCTCAGTTTGTCCATAGGTTTGAGGATGACAAGTAGTTGAATACTCGAGCTTAGTTCCTAACTTACCTCCACAAAACACGCCAAAAGTGGCTTAAAAATTTGACATTGCGATCTCTAAGTATACTTTGAGAAATGCCCTGTAATTTCACAACTTCCTTAAAGGAGAGGTGAGCAATATGTTTTGCATCATCATTTTTTTGACAAGGAATAAAATGAGCCATTTTACTAAATCTATTAAGAACAACAAAGATGATATCTCTACCTTTCCTAGTCTTAGGTAAACCTAAGACAAAATTTATTGATATATCAATCCAAGGACCATTAGGGACAGGTAATGGAGAATACAAACCATTAGGTTGAAACCTAGACTTAGCTTGTTTACATGTGATGCAACAACGAGCACACACTTTATGAATATCATGTCTCATTTTAGGCCAATAAAAATCTTCAGCAAGAATATCATAAGTTTTTGAAACGCCAAAGTATGCCATCAAACATCCTCCATGAGCTTTTTTACAAGTAACTCACGTATGGAACAAGATGGAATGCATAGTTTACCTAATCTAAACAAAAATTCATAAAAAAACATGTAATCATCAATAACAAGTCCTTTTGCACAAGATTCAACAAAAGGAGAAAAAGAGCACATCATGATGACACAAATCTTTTATATGTTCAAAACCTAACATTTTTTTATACAAAGCATTGAGTAAAGCATCTGCAACAATATTCTCTTCCCTTGTTTGTACTTGATAATGGAATGTTTCAATAAATTCCAACCACTTGGCATGTCTTCGATTGAGTTTATTTTTTCCTCTTTAAGTACTATAAACTCTCATGGTTCATATGGATAACAAACTCTTTAAACCAAAGGTAATGTTGCCAAGTTTGTAATGCACGTACCAAAGCATAAAGCTTTTTGTCATAAGTTGGATATCCCAAAGATCTTTAATTCTGCATTAAAAAGACTCCTATTCCTACTCCACTAGCATCACATTCAATTTCAAAAGTAAACTCAAATAAGGTAATGCGAGTAATGGAGCTGAACTCAATTTTCTTTCAAAATGTTAAAAGCAAGGTCTTGGTCCTTTCTCCATACAAAAGGAACATTTTTCTTAACAAGTTCATTCAAGGGGAAACTTGCCTTGTTATTGACCCTAGTGAACACATACCGAGGGGAGTCGACTCAAAACTGCCGACACGTAGCCCCACAAGGATCTCATGGTACAGTTTTTGATAGAGATCGTAGGATCAGTTGACACTGATCCTTCTCCCGCTATCTATTTTAAAATAGAGTTCTCTCCCAGTTAGATGAACTAAACTAAACTCGTTCATCCAAGTCCCAATCATTTACCTATGCTGGTTTATATTGATTTTAATGTGAATTACCGAGTTTTAAAACTAAAAAACTTAATCACATTATTTGAGCCTTCACAAAGTGATCTATAAATCATGGTCGTTTCAACCCCCAGGTCGCGTACTCAGGTAGAGATGTATTGTAAACCATCATCTTAAGTACCTCTATCCTTCAGCTGAACCTTTCTTAGACAGTTTCCCTTCCAACCAATCATTTCTTATTCAAATTGTTCTTTAATTAATCTTATTAACTATGTTGGATTGGTATGACAACTCTAGAGGGGTGAATAGGGTTTTTAAAATATTTATGATTTTTCTTTAATATGCTCAAGAAAAAAGTATCAAACTTTTTAGAATCAATTAAAAATTATGACAACTAAAATAATTATTAAGATAAATAAAAATTATGAGAACCAAATTTTATCTAGCAAATCATAATTAAATTGAGCATAAATACTATAAAATAAAATGAAATAAAAATAAATTAGTTAAAGAAAATGACACGAGAATTTTTAAAGTGGTTCGGTCAACCTACTCCATCACCCAAGCGCCTCTTGGATTTTAAATTTTGTTGGACTTTTTCCACGAATTAGAGTCCAACCATTATACCACTCTTTTTACGAGTTCAAGAGTAAACTAAATCCTTTACACGGATTAGGATCAAACTATTACAATGGTAGAAATTTTGGTAAAGAACACACTAACTTTCTCAATAGATTGATGTACAAAATAAAGTTGAACTTTGGAGAGAGCAACAATAAAAGACTTTTGAGTTTTAGAGGATTGAAAATCTCAAAGATGTGTTATATATTTTTAGTGGAGATTTATATAGGGAGCGAAGAATAAAAAAATTGACTTTAACGTGTCAATTACGTTTGATAAAAATATATTGAATGGTGGAGATTAAAAGACATAAAAAGAAATAATAAATATTAATTATATTAAAAAATTTCGTAACTTTTTAAATTTTGAATTTGAAAATTAATTTTAAAAGAAATAATAAATATTAATTATAATTCAAATTTCAAACTTTTGATTTTGAATTTTGAATTTCAAAATCAATTTATTAATTAAGTTCTAAAACGTATATGACAACTTTAGAATCAAAATTTGAATTTGAAAATCAATTTAAAAATTATTGATTTTATTTAATAATTTAAAAATCTATCAAAAGCCTGTCATGTGTCACTCATCCAAGACTCCACACGTCAATCTTAAAATTGTCTACGAGTTGACTCAGTTGTCACGTCATCATCTCGAGTATTATGCATTCAATCTTGTTTTGATCATAACTTCTTCATTTTAACACCGATTTAGGTAATTCAAATTGCGTTGGAATCCTTGCTTCGAGCACTACATTACATATATCTTGAAATAATAAAATGATTAGCACTCTGGATCAGGTTTGTTATCATCAAAATATTAATTAATTTGGGATTAAAGGCAAGGTAGCAAACTAAAGAATATTTTTGTTCTCTTAATTCTAATCTGTTTTATGGATTATTAGGCTCTACCATTTTAAAACAATTTTAAAAGATTAGCAAGATTAAAATGAATATTTTTGTCTTATTTTGAAAAACTAATTTTCAAAAAAAAATATCATACATAATCCATACATTCAGTTAATCAGGAAAAATAAACATTTAGCATTTGTTGGTGAGATCTACCTGTTGAACAATCCTAAATATGGAATCCAATTTCTAAAATATATATAATATATTTAACACGAATTTAGGATGCATTAATCTTTTTAATTTATGGTGGGATTTTAAATCTATATGACATACTTTATGCAACAAGCAAGACATGCAAACAAGTAACATATAATTTAAAACAGTAATTGACTGATTTAATATTTAGTATATTTCTAGGAAATTAGATAAAATTCTCCAAGATATATCTTCGGTCTTCATCTCACCATCTTTAGGAATCTTTCACCAGGCAAGAACAAACCCTTTTGAATATTTTCAAAATATTTTTAATATTTAAAAGAACATCAAATTTAAAGATTTCCCAAAATTATTCATCAAAAATCTTCCAAAGATAATTAATTTAATTTTAAAATCTTTACTTGATTATCTTTTAAGTTTATGGTTACCATATTTCCTAGAAATATTAACCATAATTAATTCTATTGATGCCAAAAAATGGTCAATGGATATCCACAGTAATGATTCTTTTAACTGAAGACGAAATGACCTACAAAACAGCGAAATCAGGACACACCGGTGTGGTGTGAGCCACAGGGCCTCTCATGCTTAAGTCAGAAATGGAATTTAGGAGAATAATTTGAAACTTTAGGAATGACTTAAGATTACTTAGCTTAGGATCCGTCCCTCGGACTGGAAAATGACTTGACTTTTATAGCAGCCAGTCTCGTAACTGTTGCAGCTCACTTATGGCGATATAATGGTCGGCCGTTAGAAACATCTGTCATTAAGCCGGGTATAAATACCGGCGTAACTCCTGACCGTTACCGTTTGGAGGTGTAACAGTCTTGATTCTGGATTCGGTCGACTCTTCGGAGAGTCCTAACTTCCACGGCCAACCCAAACGGGCCGACCCACTCGTTGTAACAGGTGACACCACGGGGTGCTGCGCCTTTATACGTTATTTGGACCTGGACTTGGCCAACCCCCGGGGGGTTGGCGTTGGCTTGTTTGTCCTTCGGTTGGGTCCCAACCTCTTTCGCGCCTTTCAGGATATTTTAGCCTACAACATTACCCCCACTCTTCATTTTCTGATTTACTTTGTTGCCAAAATTTGAAAAGTAGTTCGTTGTTAAGAAGGTTCTCTTTTTTAAAGTGTCACTTTTTTAGACATTCTTCTTTAGCAATCTGGCCAAGTAGGTTCCCTTTAGGGACTTGCTACCTTTTGGCTCCTTTTGGCCAAGTATGTTCCTTTTCTTTAGAGATTCGCCAACCTTAAACCCCTTTTTGAAATTTTCGCCAAGTAGGTTCTTTTTTCAAAGACTCATTACAGTTAGACATCTTTTCAAAATTTAGGCTAGGTAGGCCCTCTTTGTGCAGACTTATCTTTTTTTAGCACTTCTTAGACTTGAAGGTTCCTTAGGTTCCCTTGGCAGGGACTTGCCTACTTTCAAGTGCCTTTCAAAACTCACAGGTTACTTAGGCTCTTTTTGTAAAAGTCGTGCCCATTTATCTTCCTTTCGAAATTTTCAGGCTACTTAGGCACTTTTTATAAAAGTCTTGCCCATTCAGCGCTTTTCGAATTTCGTATGGTACTTAGGCTCTCTTTGCTAGAGATTTGCCTTTTTTCTAACTTCGCTTATTCGTAGATTACTTGTTACTTTGGCTATCATGAAACTTTCATCCGATTATGAGACTGAGTCCCACCACCTTAGCCTCCTTTTTTCAAAAGATGACTCGGCATAGGGCCTTGGTAGTCGTAGGTGGCTTCCAACACTTGGACCGTGTTCTTTGAAGTCCTTTTGGCCTTGCTTCAACTTCTTGGTAGCTTCGAGAGGACTTGCCATACGCGTTCCTTTTGGCCGTCTAGCATCGATCAATTCAAATGAGACTTGGCCCAAGCTCGTGAGACTCAGGGTGTTACTGAGGTTGCCTTGGCTGACTTTCAGACTTCCGCTAAGGCGGTGTCTTGTCACTTGAGCTTACAAGAACGACTCATCTTCCGTCGCTCAGCTTTGTCAGGAGTTTGACTTCTTCTAAAAAGAAGCTGTAGGATGCATCACACTTAGTCAATTTAGTTGAAAGGCTCTTCTACCTTTGTAACTTCAGAGAACGACTTTGGCATAGCTACTACTGGTTGGGCACTAGATCGACATAAAGAACGGGTTACCCATGGTACCCTCTTATCTTTCTCCAAGTCTTTTTGCGCCACCACAACAGCAAAGGTCGCTGACCCTTCTTTGCAGGCCTTCGAGTCTGGACTTCCTCGTGATCCAGTGCAGGTTGCTCATGACTCTCGCCTCTCCGAAGGTGTGTCTGAGAATGACCTCTTGGTTCAGGCTCTTCCAGATGGGACCGAATCTGTCCAAGCCGGACTTGTAGGCCTAGTTCCGGTGAGCGCTGCACTGGATGACTTTGTTTCTTTTGATGTATTCCTCTTCTTTATAGCCACACATTTATCTATGTATGTAAGCTAACTTGTTACCTTTGTACTTGCAGGCCTTCATGCACTTTTCCTCGGCTTCCCGTCACCTTTCTTAGGACTTGCGTCACACCCGCTCTTCTTTGTCCACTAACTTTAAGAAGCATAAGTGAGAGCAAGCACAGGCTCGAGAAGCTCAGCGAATTTCCAAAGCAACCTTAGTCGACTTTGAGACTTCCACTAAAGCGGTCCAAAGTCTTGATATCTGTACATGTCAAAAGAACTTGTCTACTATTGCTCGCCTTCGTCGAGAGTTAGCTTTTGCTGAAGGGAAGCTGAAGAACGCCGCTTACTTGGCTAACCTTGTGAAAGGCTCTTCTTCTTTATTAATTTTGGAGAACAACACCGGTGAGGCTGCCATTGGCTGAGAACTAGACCGAATTCAGGAGGGAGTTAGCTATGGCAACCACCTTCCCCTTTTTCGGTCTCTTTGTTTCGCACCGCGGAAAAAGTCAGCGACCTTTCCTTGCCAGCCTTCGAACCCGGACTTTCAAGTGATCCAGCCCAAGCCGCTTGCTACGACTCTCGCCTCTTCTAACGCATGCCTGAAAGAAGTTGGGCCCTTCCAGCTAGGACAAATCCTGCCCAAGTCGGGCTCAACCGACCAACCTCCAATAGGCGCAGGTCGGGGGCCTTGATGACTTTTTCGTATCCTTCCTTCTACTCGAAGCATTTTACTTTGTAGTCTTTGTCTTTCCTCTAGGTTGTAACCCGAGAAATTTTGAACTTTGAATGAATAAAAGCTCTTGACTTTTTCTCTCTATCTTGCTTACCTGTAATTTAAGTTTATGACAATAGAATCAATATACTTAAATTAAGACAGCTTTTTAAAAGAATGAGAAAATAACACTTTATTCATTAACCACTTGATTTACATTCTATTGAACGTACTTTTTCAAGTGTTCTACACTCAAAGGATGGAGGATCTTATTCCTGTCCATGTCCTCGAGGTAGTAGGTGCCTGAGCGTGCTACTTTTGCGACCTTGTACAGTTTTTCCGAATTTATCCCCATGACTCCACTGTTGAGTTCTTTGGCGTCTAGCATCACCCTCTTCAGCATTAAGTCGCAAATCTTGGAGGCACTTTGCCTTGACTCAGAAATTGTAGTACTTGGCAGTTCGGACTTTGTACCACGCCACCCTTATCTGGGTTGCGTCTCTTTTCGCTTCTAGGTGATTTGAACTCGTCAGCAGTTGCTGGTCATTTTAAGTTCGGTCAAAAGACTCTACGCCCAGGGATAAAAGTCCTATCTCGACCGAAATTACTGCTTCCGCCCCAAATGTTAGCGGGTAGGAGGTTTCGCCTGTTGACATCCTAGGTGTAGTGCGGTACGCCCACAACACTTGCTGGTTAAGACCTCGGGCGGCTGCCTCTAGATGGCAACAGACCTCTGGCAGTTGTCGCATGCCCGAGTATACTTCTTGGAGTCTTCGGCCATCTAAAGTAGCCTTGCCTGACTAACTTCTTGACTAGGGACCTTTCCCCTTCATGATTGCCACAAACACCTTCGTGCACTTTCTGGAAGTGATAAACTTAAATCGTCGGGCATCCTTTTTGTCCTCTAGCAACTTCCCTTCCCCTAAGTTTTCAAGAAAGGGGGTTATCCACGTTACTGGCAATATAAAGGTTCCCTCGCTAACTTTGTGCAACGACTTGGTAGTGACGCTAGGTTTGCCTAGGATCTCTACTGGCACGGTCTTGTCTGCCTTGGTTTCGTAGGCGGCCTTTGACTTTGCCAAAGCCTTAGCCTTGGCTCTTTGGGACCTGGGTACTTTCTTGACTCGTACCCCCACATGTGCTATTCCTTGGACAACCTCACTTGGAACCAGTCCTCTTTCAATAGCCTTTTACTTTAGGGACCCTTTTTACAACGCCTCATATGGCTGTGTGATAGCATTTGCTCGAGGATAGTTGTTCTACTCTAACTTGCCCCACCTCATAAGCGTAGGGAACTTTATCACCTGGTGGTAAGTTGACGCGACTGCCGTTAGCCCAAGAATCGTTGGTCTTCCCAATATTGTGTTGTAGGCGAAGTCGTCGTTTACCACCAAGAAATTGAAAAAGTGTAAGACTATGTTGTCCCCTTCGCCAAAGGTTACTGGAAGCTCGACTGACCCTTCAGGGATCAAAGTGCTCCTGCCAAACCCGACTAGAGGCGACGAACTCGACTTGAGCCTTTCCCTTCCCAGCTTCATGGCATCGTAAGCTTTTATCGACACCACATCCGCTGAATTGCCTCCGTCGATGAGGATCCTTCTGATGCGGATGTTGGATATGGTTAGGGACACCACTAAGGCGCCATTGTGCGGCTGGTCCAGTAGTGCAGCCTCAGCTGAAGTGAAACCCAGTTGCTCGTCCACTGCTTCCATCATGCACACTTCTTCACCCTTTATGGCACCTCTGGCTTGTCTCACCTTGTCCTTCCGACTTCGGTTGGATTCTCTGCCAGTCGGCCCTTCAATGATAGTTCTGATCTCTGGTGGCGGTGGTGACTTTTCGCCTCTCATTTTCTTGTTAGAGGACTCAGACGTTTTTTCACCCTCTCCCATGTACTTGTCCAGTCGTCCTCTTCGGATGAGGAACTCTATGGACTCCTTCAGGTCGTAGCAATTTGAGGTAGCGTTGGCATGGTCCTTGTGAAATAGGCAGTACTTACCTCTATTTCTTTTGTTGGACCCTGCCCTAATTCGGCTTGGCCACTTCAGCTCCTCTTTATCTTGAATTTCCGTTAAGATGTGCTCTACGGGAATTTCTGTGGGAGTGTACTTCTTGAACCGGCTAGAGGGTACCCCTCGTCGTTCGACCTTCTCTTTTTCACCGGGCGTTCTTCTGCCCTTCGTTTTCGTGATTCCTTGTAATCAGCCTCTCGACGGCTGTCTGACTTCTCGCGCTCTAGAAGGGAGCGCCTTCCTTCTGTGCCTCCTCGGGAGTTGACCAGTTCCCCAGTACTCATGTACTTTTGCGCTATGGTTAGTAGCTCAGCATAAGTGAGCGAAGCTTTTTTCCCCAGCAACCACAGGAATTTTTCATCCCTGAGTCCGACAACGGCTGCTGTGAGAGCCGTGCTGTCGGAGTATCCTTCAACGTTCAGCACCTCGCTGTTGAAGCGGGCAATGTACTCTCGAAGAGTCTTATGACTTCTTTTCCTCACGGTCAATAGATGGGTGATCGATTTCTTCTAATCTCTTACTCCCAGGAATTGGGTGACGAAAGCCATGGCTAGCTCTCTAAAAGAGGCAATGGACTTGCACTTGAGCTGCCTGAACCATCTTCGGGCTGGTCTGGTGAGCGTGAATGAAAACGCTCTGCACTTGATCGCCTCTCGGACCCCATGGAGTTCCATCCACGCCTGATAGGAATCCAGGTGCTAGACAAGATCCGTAGATCCATCGTACTCCTTGATTGCAGGGAGTTTGAATTTTGCTGGGACGGACTCCTCCATGATTTCATCGGTGAAGGGAGGGTCGACCTGGTTGACCAAGCTGTTCAGGTCCAGTCCGTCTTGGTCCTGCGCCTTCTTCATGATTCTCAACTGGTCTTGGAGGAGACGAAGTTGGGCCAGCCAAGGTTGTGCCTCGGCTCCGTCACCCTACCTTTCTTCGGTGTTGGTTGAGCACATCCCTGATATCCGCTCCCAAGTCTTATCCCGCCGTCCGAGCACTTGGAGTTTTCTGGGGATGTGTGGTGGATGACCCTCGCGTGGCTGCCTACTTTAGATTGATTGCATTCGAGAAGACTCCACTGTCCTAATCCGATCCTCTGGTGGACTGAATGCTCTTTCTTCTGGTCATTACCGCCAAGTCGAAGTTGTTCGACCGGTCTTTGGTGTTGGGAATGAGCCTTTTTCGACACCTTCGTGGCTGGGGCTTTCCCTTTGGCAGGGTCCTAAACCAACGAAGCTGATTTTTCTGCGCCTTTTTCCTTGTCGGCTGTCGTTGGGTCGCCTCCTGCAGCGCCTGCTGGTTCTTAACATCAACTATCTGAGCCGGAGGTGGTTGCCGAAGAAACTCCACCAAAAGACTCAAACTCTCCGCCATTCCTGCCTGGCTACCGCACGTTCAGGATCCGGGTGGATTTCGACATGAACAACGTCATGTCCTCTAGAGGCAATCCTTCTCGTAGCGTGCTCGACGTTCGATTCTTCATCGACACTGTGGTTGTTGCCGTTTTCAACATTCTACATTTTTTGCAGAAGAATTGATTGGATTTTAGAGTTTTAGGTAGAGCACTCTCTCGTCCCCACAGACGGTGAAAACTTTTGATGCCGAAAAATGGTCAACGGATATCCACAGTAATGATTTGTTTAATTGAGGACGAAAGAGCCTGAAAAACAGCGAAATTAGGACACACCGGTGCCTAAGTCATAAATGGAATTTAGGAGAATAATTTAGAACTTTAGGAATGGCTTAAGAGTACTTAGCTTAGGATCTGTCGCTCGGCAGGAAAATTACTTGACTTTTATAGCAGCCGGTCTCGTAGCCGCTGCAGCTCACTTATGGCGATATAATGGTCGGCCGTTAGAAACGTCTGTCATTAAGCCGGGTATGAATATCGGCGTAAGTCTTGACCGTAACCCTTTGGAGGTGTAATGGTCTTGATTCTGGACTCGGTTGACTCTTCAGAGAGTTCTGACCTCCACGGCCAACCCAATCGGGTGGACCCACTCGTTGTAACGGGCGACGCCATGGGGTGCAGCGCCTACATACGTTACTTGGACTCGGTTGACTCTTTGGAGAGTCCTGACCTCCACGGCCAATCCACTCGGATTGACCTACTCGTTGTAACGGGCGACGCCACGGG